>JAUKWF010000904.1:0-10408 GCA_032356525.1 Eutonina indicans
TCTAAAAGGTGATTAAATTTCGATTGTTTTCTTCTGACCAATAGAAGTCGTCGGTAGTATTCGTCATGATTGTGTTACCCAATCAGAAACCATGACATCATCAGTCATACTTTTCGTAAAGTAGTCATTTTAGCATAAATTAAATAATTTTTATGTTATGATTTTTGTCCAGTTTTTTTCCGTTCACCCTGTACAAAATATCCACTAAGGTGATCGCAAATAGTAGCAGTAGAACTTTCCACCAATCAAATTAAAAGGAAAGCTCCCCGCATTCTGTTGCTTCATTAGTGACTTTTCTTAGTCTTGGTATAGATATAAAACTTTTTCAACTTCTAAGTGAACTTGAAGAAACACATAAAATGTTGACCGATCAAATTTTGAAGCGGTCAATGATCTTTTCATCTATAGATCACAAAGGAATGATAAGATTGATCATCTTGAATAATTGATCAACAATGATCGGTCAAACATCAAACATTAAACATCAAACATGTGTTCCAGATTACTTGATATTGACTATTTGACGAAACTGTGTGACAGCCCTGCAACCGTGCGCCATCTAACAATCACAGAATGTATATATGTTCATTTTCCTCTTGCATTTGTGATGCACATTATGCATATGAAAAAAAAATGGAAACACTTTTTTTAAGATCACAATGTGTTTTCTATTTCCCAGCCTCCGTACCTGTCAACCTTGCGAACCTCTGGATCCGCCTCTCATTAAGAACAAGGTAAGACCTTTTGGACTTAAAAATTGATAAATTCTGTCTGAATCCTTCTTACAAACAATTTACGTTATTTCTTTTGTTTTCTACATTTTTCAGTATTTTCTAGCACACATTTTTCATACATCTACTAGAGTTTATAATACAACATATTTAACCTCCATGATTTTTTGAACTTTTTGAGGTGCTTACTTTGCAACATACATATTTTTAACGCTATTCAGAGACACTCACTAAGTTTATAATACCTTATATGGTGGCAGTTAGTCTGCACTACGTCGAAAAGACGTTAAAAAGACGTTGACATTGTACAAACAGGACACCTATGAAGACTGGCTGGAATAATAAGTTCAGTTGTTGAATGATAAAAAAAATATTAAAAAACATTTGAAAACGATGCTATGATCAATTGAAACAGAAAACCACAAACACCAAAATTAGAATAACCTTAATATCAAATTGAAAGAAAATGTAAAAATTAAAATAACTCAAAACCATAAATGACCTAATTTTATGAATAAATTCTCAAACAAAATGATTTTTACTATCTATTTATATATTAAATGTATTAAATATATTGATTCAAATGAAAGCAGTGTTCACACCTTCCTAAAATAAATTCATCAATGATGTATCAAGATGAATTTTGACTTCCACACATCATCAATTACAATTATCATGTCAAGTTGATACCAAAAAGCTTGATTTTGTTTTTCTTTTCACTTTAATATCTTACTAATATTCAAATTTATTTCTTCGTTTGAGAAAATAATAAAAGGAGAAGAATTTGACGTAACCTTTTCACTTCATCAACATATGGTTATATCTTAGTCGCGAGGAAAAAAAACGAATTTTTTCTCTCACTCTCTCTCTTTCAGTCTTTCATGTTTTCTAAACTCACACAACAACATAAAATTGATGTATGTTAAACGCGATTGGTTATTCACACAATTTACGGACCTTACGAAAGCACAAGGGAGTAAGGAAACAATAGTTCTATTTTCTTCCCTCGCACATATTCCTTATTCTTTTTTCCATATCTCTAAAGAAAGTATTCCTTTTCATTATTTTTCTTCTTCTTTTTAAAAATATAAATTCTTACAAAAATATTTTTAAATACGCAGATGTTTTCTTAATATTAATACACTTTTCTCTCTCCATCAGTTTTCTTTTTCTTCTTCTAGCTCAGCTCTTCTTTTGAAATAAAGGCCCGCTTTACATGACTTCATTTTCATTTCTTAATCACTTTGGAACCCTGCGATGTGCCAATTTGTTCAATCTTTGCTATCTATTCATATTTCATGAGTTTGGTAATCATCAAATAAAGTCTGATCTAAGTCTATCTAAATATTTGAAAAACCAATTGATTCGCCCCGCTTGTTGATTGATTGATTTATTGATTTATTTAAGTTTCTTGAAATTCTAATAAACCCAACAATGAAATAGAATATATTATAAGGCCTTTTTCTGTTCAGAAAATTTTCCATTATTATTTTTTCCATAATTTATAGATTTGTGATTATCATTTTTCTTTACTTATTTACTTGACAAATTTTATCATTTATCAGTAGGTTTTGTTTATTCAAGTTTTAAGCCAAACAAAAAAGTTATTGCAAACCACTACTTTTCTCATTATCTAAAGCAAAGTAAATTTAGGTTATAATACTCGATTAATCATGTAGAAAACATGGCCCTTGATTTGCTAAATTTTAAAAAAGAAAAAAGAAGTATATACTAAAGATAATCTTTCCTATAAAAACAAATTTTTATAATAAAATAAGCCTCAGATTTAAAAAAAAAAATGGAGAATAGCATTTTCATTTATTCTCTTATTGCCGCATTCCAACGTTCTTTACGTCATTAAAAATATGACCCAATAATAATGTTTTTAGCAGCAAAAATAAAGATAACTGACACTTATTCTTAGTTTAAATCATATTTTCAACTCACTGTACCAAGTCCTGAAAGTCCAGTACATCTCACAAAGATTTGTTGCAAGGTTAGTCTAGTATACCTACATATAAGGGGTTTGCGAAGAAAGTCTTGCATCAAGACATTACAAAACCTGTCACAAAAGAATTTTATCGTCGGCATTACAGTCTAGGTAAACCCTAGTTGACACGAATGATCTTTAAGCCCAGCGGATCCAGAGGTTCGCAAGATTCGCAGCTGCGAACGTTCAAAAAAAAAAAGATACTGTTTTTCTATTATTTCAACAATGAAAACATCATGAATTCAATCATTTTGACGATTTCATTGCTTGATTTCAACGATTTGCTGAAATTGCGAACCCTCAATTTCTGGCTAGATCCGCCTCTTGAGCCGTCTTTTTGGATTTGAACGAGTCAAAAATACAGCTACCACCCAGAAAATCCTGGTTATATACATCTACTAGTATTTAAGAAATAATTCTTCCAATTAAAATAAGATTAAATGGTAGTGAATTAAAAAACATATCAAACAATATTTAGTGTGGTACTTCCTAACCGACATCAGACAAATTGGTTGCAGGATGAACCAAAGAAATAAAATCTTTCGAAAATATCTTGTAAATTTGTAATCAGTATTTGTTTTTTGTTGTTGCGAAAAAAGCATCACCAGCAACATGCTCTCAGGTAGTTTATGATAGTCCCCTGTGTCGTCCCTAAGTATACTTGAAATACCAAAAATGCACATGCATAATTACTGCTAGCAACAGTAACAAGCTGAAGATCGAAATCGAAATCTAATCGAAAAGAGAGAAAATAACCTTGTAAATACCGTAAACTCATTCAAAAGTTTATTATCGCTGATTAATTTCAACAACCATGAGTGTCGAAAGAAATACTGAGGTGCTGAAAAGTAACAAGATGGCACACTATGAAGAAGGTTTTTTTATTGAACACTCCTCCCTATTGACTTTTGAAACAGTTACAACACTGTGTGTGTTTAGTTATACATTTTTAGAAAAAGCCCAATTCTGCAGTTCACAGAAAATGTTCAAAGGCGAATTTGAATAGGTAGGTCAATTTTGCGTAGTTAAGATAAAACTTCCCTTAATAATCTGAGTAACTTTTTCTGTAATTGAATAAATAGGGAAAGATACATTTATTCTCTTTTAGTATTTAGACAAGAAACAAGCATAATCAGTCTGGGTTGAAACAAACAAATTTATTATTTTCATTATAAAGTTTTTTCCGTCAACAAATATTGAAAAATCTTTATAGAAGAAGATAGATGAATATAGTAGATGAATAGATTAACGTTTGGAAGGAAATTTTGTGATTGCATTATTAAATAAAATGCTTAATCCTTAAACAACGATCACCTCAAAACAACGACCACCCAGAAACAACGACCACCTCCAAACAACGAACACCTCCAAGCAACGACCACCTCCAAAACAATAACTTCTAACAACTCTTAACTTCAAAACAACTACTATCACTAAACAATAAATGGAGTACCTCTAAATGACAAAAACACCACAACCACAACCACTTCCACGTGCATGCAATCGCACCTTTAATTTTTCTACTTTTTCGAATCAAAGTTTGTTTTTCCTAAAAATGTTTTTCACTCAGAACTCCAAAATCTTTAATCGTTAATTTCGTACCCTCTACAAAAATTACATAACAATCATAGAAAATTCAAATTATTTTATTTTTAAAGTACAAATTTCCACTATTCATCAGATGAAGATTTTTACTTTGGTGAAAGGAAGAACTCTCATTGACTTTCATTTAAACAAAATGACAGCTACATGTCTTTGTGACGTCACAAGACAGTAAGAAAAAGTTCGCTCTATGGTGAATATATTGTTCAATAATATGATATTGAGAATCTCAGTATTAATATTACAGGCTTAATAAATTTCAATTAATGCTTTTTTTTGAAAGTGAAGAAGACCCCATGTTTTTTTCCAAACAGCTCTTCTCTTTCAAGGAGAAATTTCCATGGCTTGGTAACCCTTGGTATTGCAATTGAGAGACATCCACTCTTAGAATAAATAACCCAGTTGATATGGTATAGATGTATATGAAGTTTTTTTAGCAAGCTATCATTTTTTGACTACCGATTTAATCCGTTATTTGAAATCAAATTTTTCATAAAATATTTTCATGATATGAACATGAGGCTCAGATTTGGCTAAAAATTAGGAACCAGGCTAAGATTAAGATGCTGAGAAAAAAGGTATGGACAAAAAAATATTAATGTATCTATGCAGAGTTACAGATTGTAAGATCAGTTAATTTAATCAAAGAAGTGAGTTGGTATAAAGAGCTCCATCCAAGTATTTTTTAAAATCAGTTGAGCCTGAAGATGCTGAAAAATTAAATATTCAGATAAAAAATTACTTTGAGCGGTAAAAACATCGTGATGTAATAGATATCAATGACTGATCAACAATGTAGTTTTATTATTTAGAATATATTTCGATTCATTTAGAATCATCATCAGCTAAAAAAATTACTGCTTTAAAAAAACATGTATTAATTATGCTGACATCAGCATTTGACAAATGTAGATGTTAGTTTAGATATCACATAGAATAGTAGGTGAAAAACGAAACTCAAGATGGCCATCTTTTTCTTATAATTGTCTTACCTCCTGTGGTGGAGTGACTCAACTATTCTTCCCCACTGTGTCTTTTCTTAATTTGTAATTCAATATTCGTTCACTAGTAAATTAAGCCAGCAGAAAAAAAAAACACTCAAAGGTCAGAATGGAGGAGTGATTTCTATTGAAATAGCACCCAATGTTTAGTGCCGTTTTAGCAGAAAACACTCCTACAAAGAGAGTTCTCTGTAAGTTACAGAAATACTGAAACAATGTTTCCATAAAAGGTAAAAAAGGGATGAAAAACTTAGGGCGGAGTTAAACAAAATGTGTGTTGACTAATTAATGAATGAATTTCTTTATTCTAGACTTCTTTCCCCAAATTTTAGAGATTTTACTTGTACAGTGTGTACACTTTTTTTTTATAAGAAACCTGGCGAAGGCCCTAGTTCTAAAAGTTTCTTATTATATAGCCAAAAATTGCATGGTTTTAGTTCCAAAAGTTTCTTATTTAGTTTCTTAGTTTTCGTAATAAAAAATGGATTTCTTATATCAATTAAAGTAGCTAATTCTGAAAGTTTCTTAAATTCTTGAATGTTTGAAAATTAAGAGTCGTCTGCAGTAAAAATGCAATGACTTGGTAAATTGAGTGCATGGTTTATACTGTGTATCATTCCCATATGGAATCTAGGAATCTTCTTTAATTAATTGTAAGAAATAAGTTTCTTATTTTAGAAATAGATATAGAATGTAGTTGTAAAAGTTTCTTAATTTTTGAAGATTCTATATGATTCTACATGTATGTTTCTTATATAAAAAAAAACGTGTACCCTATAAAAGCGAAAGAATTTATGATTTTTGAGAGAATACAACGTCATGGAAAACGTCGGAACCAGTAAAGTTGTCATATAACCATGTCAGCACATAAGGATGGACTTTAGTCAAAAATCAAAAGAAATGAAACGTTGTTTTATCGTTCAAATGACGTATTGTTCAAAAATATTTATATTAGTAATATAGTAAACATTTTTATTTCATCATGATTCTAAACATAACTAATATTTTCTTCAACATTAACTTTCATTAATAAAATGACAATACAAATTCATTTCTTAGTACTCAGTACAACATTTTATGTACCTTTTCAACAAATTCTTCATTTCCATATTCCGTAGATATTTTTGTTTTTTTAAATTCATTCTTTATATTCTGCCATAATTTTTTTCCTTTTCATTTTTTCCTTTCTCAAAAAAAGACTAGATGAAACACAACACAAAACATGAAATTATAAAAAAAAGAAGAAAACTTTGTATTTGACTAAAAAAATGTTTATGGTAAAAAAAATCATAGTTAAGAAGAGTGAGAAACACCTGCGCACCTTAATATTCAAGGATTTAATAAATTCCAAAACCAATTAATAAGTACAAGCCTATACTGGTCTAGACTAGAAGTACATAGATCCCGCGCGGAATCGAAGCTCACATCTGAGTAACAGTACATGTTTTTTTTATATAAGAACACCAAATTTTATCTTTTAATATTTTTAATTTGTTACCTAACCACTATATTTTGTCATGCAAGAAATGATTTTGTTAACATCACTAAGCATTAAAATGTTCTTAGAATCATGTTCTTAACTTTTGAGCCTCTGAAGCCTTAAGTTCTTATTATATCATGTACTTGTCTACAATAGCATAACTTAATGTACTGCAAACTTTGAAACTTTCTAATTCTTCACAACTGTATCTTCACTATCACACCATTCTGAAAAGCCATCAAAAATTAGAATCCCAAAATACATTGATTTTTGATATTTTGGAGAATTTCTCCCATCGTGAAAGACAGTTTAAAGACGTTGAAAAGATGTAGTTACATAGGTGGATTTCTTAGCAGTCAATTAATGTTGATGGAAATGTTTAGATTTGTTTTTAAATTCTCTGTCATGTGGTATTTCAAATGCTCTATTTGATTCATTCAAACTGTTAGCTTTGCATGATGTAAACGTGGTTTTCATGTATACCAAAATATCATCAATGGTGGTTTTTGATTGATATAATGAATGTTATTGAATTAACAATTGTTACCACAGGGATATTTGAAACTACCATGGAAAAGCGGAAAATGTATTAAAAACACGTGTAATAACAAGAAAGTATAAAAATATTTTTATACTTTCTTGCAGTAATAATAAAACAAATTCCAAAACAAAATCATGATTTCGTCAAATATGGTATATGGTAAATAATGATAAAACTATTTGTATAGTGATATTTGTATCAAATTTCTTTTACACCCCCTCTTTTATTCCAACACCCCCCCCCCCCACAGTTATTAAGACCCCCCATCAATTCGGAACCTAAGATTATTTGTACAACAAAGCGTTACCGCGAATATCGACAACCGTATCTTACATACGTAACTAATAATAAAAGAAAATTAAGAAAAGTAAGCAAATTATTACATATTTGTTATCACACAACTCGTAAATATATTTTCATTTATAAAAAAAATATTTTACAAATAAACACTACATATACTACAAACATATGTACAATTAATCAGTCAGTCAGAAAGTTAAGCGTTTTAACTCTCCTATTCCCTCATAAAACGCTATTCTATACACACAAGTGTGGTTCAAACTACCTAATCGGCCATTTTTTACGTCGGCCCTAATTTTTTGGAATCCGACATTAAAAAGACCGGCGTAAAAAAAGGTATTTAAAGTTTTTTAAAGTTTTTCGTAAAAAATCTCACTCCAGTTTTTACGCAAAAGCAAATCTAAGGTTATACGGCGTTATTCAGCAGAGACAGTTGTGGTACTTAAACAAGTGTGAAACAACATAAAGTTTGTGACATATATTAATATTAAAATCATAATCTTCATGTCATAGATTTGTTTTGCGTCCGTAACCCCCTCCCTGTTGGCTTTATTTAATCGAGACAAATTAGTGACTTGTTTTTCCAAACAAAGTATATATGAAACGTCTGAAATTACACTTTAATGGTTGGTTCAAAAATAAATTTGTAATAAATATAAAATATATAAAATACATTCGAAACTCTCCCCAGAAAACTGTTTTCTATTTGCAACGGTATCACCACATTGCGTGCCATTTCAATAAAAACACTTCTATACAGTTTATTTTGACCTGACCACACAGTATCAATATAAATTAAAAAATTTAATGTAAATGTATGTATATGTAAAATATGTAAATACTATTATAAAATGACCACCTTATTAAAAAATTAGCATCAAAACTGCGACAGTTTATATTTGTCATTGAAAAAAGTAAAACCTAATATAGATGAGCTTATATTTAGTGATACCACAACTATCAGATAAATCATATTTACATAAAGGACTACATAAATCTTTTTCGTTTAATTCAATTCAATTTATGTAATAGGAATGAAATACACATCAACTACGCTTCGTTTCAATAAATTTGCTTTATAACGATCTACTCAAATAATACTATGCTCATTTTTTGGCGAAGGTTTCATATCATAGGTAAAGAATATTATCACAATACAGTAGATATTAAAGAATGTTTGTGTTATAAGAACAGTGGCGGATCCAGAGGTTCGCAAGGTTCGCAGCTGCAAACGTTCAGAAATAGAAAATACATTTTTTCTCTAAACTAATATTGGCAGTGAAAACTACATATATTCGATTATTTTGACGATTTCATTGATTGATTTTAATGAGTTTCAGATTTTGCGTTAGCCTCAATTTTTGGCTGGATCCGCCTGTGATAAGAATCACCTTTACACCACCTTTACAGGATTTTATTCAAAATGATAGCTAATAATTGATATATGCCCACTGTTGTTACATTTCGTGATGAAACATTTACCAAAAATAATATATTTGTCTAAAAATAAAATACCTTATAAATTATGTTTAATAAAATAATGACATTAAAAAATTACATTTTAAAAAATATTGACTCAATAAAATTATATTTAAAAAAGTTCTAATAATTTACCCATTTAAAAATGTTAATTTACAAATAATATAATTTCATATGACTAAGATTTTGAAGGAATGAAGTACCAAGACGAACAGTCTAACTTGATAAAAACCAAACCATCTCTAAGAAGGACTTTTCTTTGAGAAACATTGTTGATTCGAAACTGTTAGGTGTACCCTACTTTCTTGGTGTACCGTATGTACAATGTATTCTCCTGAGAATAGACCATGTTACCAAGTTTACCACGCATCTTATTGCAGATTTTATCTGACAGCAGTAGCGGATTTAGAACATAAGTATGATATCAGCTGGAGTATTAACAGTAATTGAAAATACATTCACTTGTGTCAATTATAAAAGCAAACTACTTAAAAATAATGTGTACACTCTCCTCCATATATTTTTTGCTTAGTTTGCAGGGGGTCTAAATCCGCGCCTGAGCAGTATAAATTGGTAAAACTGTTTTGTAACGACTCTTAATTTTAGACTAAGTCAACAGGGATCTTAGAAGAAAAATAAACAAATTCATCTCTTAGATTACCTACTGAACCTCTTCGATGGTAAACAGGGTCGGAGGAGGGAGTTTGTGATATATCCTTTCACTCTCCTCCGTGTCATCATCTTCATCACTGTCAGTAAAATAGACATCACTCTCCACCTCATCGCTGTAATTCAAAAAATCCAACGGTGGAACGCCAAGTAGATCAAATTTATTGTCCTCTACGATAGAGGGTGTTGGTGGAGTATCAAACATGGTAGCTTCAACTTCCGTAAAACCATCACCCCAAACTACATTGAAATATAAGAAATATGAGAATTAACGAATATTGGTCTGGTAATAATGTTTAGTAGTCCAATAGTAAGTTCGAACCAATTACTCAAAACTAAAACTATAATTCTAGGGTTTTTACTATATACTCTAAGCTATCAGTCTGTCGGTTGGCATAGAATCATCTTCAGCACTACATTAAAACCCTTTCAATAAACAGGTTGAAATAGTTGGTGAAATTTTGATTTCCGTTCTTCTTACTTTTTAATTCTTTTTTCTTCTTAAAAGGTATTGGTATCTATTGAAGTGGTCCAAAGACTACCTTAAAGGTATTAAATTTCGCGGGTATTAAATTTCACGATTTTCGCGTTTTTTAAAAAAATCGCGAAATTAAG
>JAUKWF010000905.1:0-10408 GCA_032356525.1 Eutonina indicans
ATGAATACCTTAGATCGAAGGAGCGGAATGGAGGTTTGGTTTTCTTTGTTGAAAGATACCTTGGAAATTGAAAACTCCAGATACGATTGAATTGAACCTAGGAAAAAAGTCAAACATACTTTTAATAATTTGAAAGAAAAAACCGTTGAGATGATCACCATAGTAGATATTGTGTCAGTATACATTCAACATTTTTGAGGACGTTAATACTTACCGTTGAATTGTATCCGTATGACAAGCGATGTCAACACTTTTCCTTTATTATTTTCGTAGCGGCATTTGTAGTGACCCTCATCTCTGAAGTCCATCCCGTGAAGTTTCAGTATTCGTCCTCTTTTACCAACTTGGTAACCATCTTTTAACCACGTGATCATATCAGGTGGCGTATCAATGCGCATGCCTTCACATGTCAGTTGCACAGACTTTCCGTACGTTGGTGTTTCAGATGGTTGTTGAGAGATCGTCGGTAACACTAAAAAATGAAACAGTGGTTATATTGACTTTTCTGGTCTGAACATCAACAGGGTCTAAAACTATATTTAGAATATGCACAAGATTATGGCCGGTTAGCTCAGTCGGTAGAGCGCTCACCTGGTAATCGGAAGGTTGCAGGTTCGAGCCCGGTCAGCGCATGAGTAGCATGGCGAAGTTAATCTGATCTGTACGATAAGATAACTGGTAGCTGACGGCAGGTGTGGCGCTCCGCCTCAGCAACGCTGAGACAATAGCCCTCCCCGACTTAATTACTTTATTTACGTACTTACTTTTACAAGATAAAATAAGGAACCTACCTTCGTCATTACAATACGACAAATATGAATAATACACTTTGATGTCTGATGCACAGTCTGATCGTCCGCTCTTCACTACCTCCTCGTAACCTTTCCGCCATCTTTGAAAACTGTCGAAACACGCACCAGTAGGGCATTGTGACGATTGTACGGATCCAAATACGTTTAACGCATCTTTACTGATCAATGCTATATGACGGTCGTTATCATCCACTATTGTAATAGAAACATTCGTTCCTTTCACTATAAATACTTCCTGGTAAAGTGAAATGTAAAAATGTTTTCCAAATACACGTGCGCTCAAGTTTGTTCGCCTTTCAAAATTAAAAGACTTGGTGTATTCAAATGGAATAGCAAATGTTTGGTCTGTTGTTTTTATGAACAGCGTGTAGTTACCATCCTTAAAATTAGTAGCATAAGTGGTATTCACTTCTACTTGACCCATAACAATACCAGAATTGATGAATACTTTGTAAATATTTGTTGGCCATTGTTTGGTGTGAGCAGTATTGGTGAACCTTCGTTTATCCCAAGAACAATGTTCGTTGACGCTCTTGAAGAGAACATCCATTGGAAAACATATTGGTAACACTGTTGTGTGTATGGTGCGGTTTGCTTCACAATGTTTTTCATCTCGCACGTTAACTGTTATCGCGTATTGCTTCATTGCTTCTGCTTTCATTGTTTTCATATAAACACGGCCACTCTTTGTTACACAAAAGTCTTTATTGGTAGAAGCGGATGTACACTGCTCATCATTTCCATCAACTTGCATTTGAGAAGAGATAAGATTCTTGAAACCTTTGTTTATGACGAGCTCGTCGGCATGCACTGCTTCATCAAGTATCTTTACTAGTTGGAAAATATATGGTGATTTGCCTTTCTCCTTGACAATCTTCACATTTGCAATCAACTGTTTTCCCTTGATATTGAAATAATTCCACTCGCGAATGTAGGTGATATTCAAAATTCGCCCAAACACTGGCTTAGAAGATTTACATGGAAAGTTTCCATCGAAGGTGTGGGATGTCGTAGATGGTGCCTGTTTCGTTGAAAACATTCGTCTTGTAGTTGTCATCGAAGCTGTTGTCGTTGAAGCTGTAGTTGTCTTTGAAGCTGTCGTTGTCGCTGAAGCTGTCGTTGTCGTCGGAGTTATCGTTGTCGCTGAAGCTATCGTTGAAGCTGTAGTTGTCGTCGGAGCTGTCGTTGTCGTCGAAGCTGTAGTTGTCGTTGAAGCTGCCGTTGTCGCTGAAGCTGTCGTTGTCGTCGGAGCTGTCGTTGTCGCTAAAGCTGTCCTTGTCGTCGAAGCTGTAGTTGTCGTCGGAGCTGTCGTCGTCGTTGAAGCTGTAGTTGTCGTCGGAACCGTCGTTGTCGTTGAAGCTGTAGTTGTCGTCGAAGCTGTCGTTGTCGTTGAAGCCGTAGTTGTTGTCGGAGCTGTCGTTGTCGTTGCTGTTGTTGTCGTTGTAGATACTAAAATAAGATGTTGGCGATGAAAGAGTTAAGAAAATCAATTTGATCTTTACACTTTCCTCTGCACATTGCATTGGTGGGTATGACTCAATTAAATTTAATACAATAAAAGTAACATGTAACAATTTAAAGGAGAGCGACACTTGGACATAATTGTCATAACATCGAGACAAACATGTGTCAGTTATTTACTATTAAATGCTATACATTTTGTAGCCCTTATAACAGTTTTCAGCTACAAATTACAAATGATGAAATACAATATGTTGTTACTTACCTTTATTACATCGATACTTTATCCATAGGTATTCACCACCAGGATATTTGATGCAGGGACTACCACCAAACTCAATATTGTTCACATTCAGCCAACATGCAACTTTGCCTGAACAAACGTTAGATATATTCTTTGCAACGTCTTTGGAACATTTACGGAATATGTAGCTTTTTAGTTTTGTCCGTACACCGCATCTCTTTAGATTAAACTGAACACGACCATATTCTGCTGTAACAATCGTCAGCGTTTCTGTCTGCGCGCACAGCAAGTGATATGTATCAGGTGAGCATATCTGAACAGTGTGTAAAGCTAAAAATAACAACAAAACTTCACTTCAGCCATTCTGTTTAGTTTTAAAATCTCTGGCACGATGAATTCATCCCTCCTATAGGTTTTTTCTGTATGACTTTTTTTCTGAATTTGCAAATTCTGTAAAACTTAGTAAGTTTTTATAAAATTATATAACAAATTTTTTTTGTGAAGTGATGACGTCATCATATTCTATGGGTCCTAAAACCACCTATGATTTTACTTATAAATCCCTGCAATAATGCAAATATTTCACTATTGAATAACTTTAATCTACAATACATATATATCAACGAAACTTTGTAGAAACATTGTATGTATATATAGATAACAACATTTCGGTGCTGATAAACTAGTCTAAAAATGACAGATAGTTTGAATTTGAAAAAAAACTTCAGGAATGACATACACACATAAGTGGCACATGCATTCCTCCTTTTAACAGGAAGGATCTAGTTTGTGGAAATTAAAATTAAACGGCAGTAAACAAGGCTTTAGTTAAAACATGAAGACGACCAGGTTCATCAGTGGATTTCCTATCTGTAAGGGAGCCGTCGATAACTCTTCCAAGATATTTTACAGGCATGTGGTGAATTGATGGAACCTCAACTTTGTCGGATCCAGCCGAAAAAGGAGAACAATCTAAACAGCTACCTTTCACCATAACCACTGAACGAGACTTGTCAGGTCTAAATTTCATTCCAGCCCAATGGAGGACAGAAGAGCACCTGTTCAGAAGCTGATTTGTCACGTTTACTGAAGGCTCGCAATATTATCAAAAGACTAGCTGATAGGCCCGCGGCGCATGCGGTATAGGTTAGAACGTGATTAAAGTTTTGTGTGATAGACCAAAAGTTACGCAAATCGTGACGTCATCAAATAATTTTTTGATGTTTTAATCAAAGTTTATAGGGAAGTTACTTTCTGCAAAGTTTCAATCAAATCCGTCACCCAATCAAAAGATATAAAGAATTGTTTTCCCATACCCAAAAGTTACCCAAATCGTGACGTCATCAAATAATTTTTTAATGTTCTAATCAAAGTTTTTATAGGATCAAGTTCAAAAATAAAAGCCTGTTTTGTGACTTTTTTAATATAAGCCACATCTTATCAATAAAATGAGCAATAGTTGTGGCTGACAGTCAAAATTTGTTGATAGTTAAATAGAATAATTTATCTTTCTGATAAACTTGGAGCTATATTAAGTGGCTTCTTAGTTTTTCAAATAATCCCAATAAGATTATGAGTGGCTGACATCTTAGGTGGTTTACAAAATCTGTCATTTTTGTAAGGCTATACAGTCTATTCAGGTGGGAAAATATGTTTTTAAGTCACTTTTAGTAGCTAATTTGTTCAAAGAAATATGATGTGGAGGAAACTACATTCTAGTTATGAATACAAGAATTTATTTGTTAAATGAACAGAATTTTGGCTGACAACTCATCATGACAATATCATCAGCATGTACTAAGGTTATGTAAACATCTACTTTAAATTCAGCTTTTTCTCACCCTAAGCTATTTCTAAATTTTGTGATGTCATTACCAGCAATGAATGAAACTTCAATGCAAAGAAAAGAAGAGCAAACAGTGAGGAAGGAGATAAAATATAATGTTTATATATACAGTTTTTTTTAGAGTCAAAACAAATGAAAGGCAGTGCAATGTGAATATTGTGCAAATGTGTATCAACACAGACAGAGTGCACATAAACATGTTAAAATTTGTACACAAAATCCTAAAAATGGTGAAAAAGTATTCAAGTGTGCAGAATGCAAGAGACAGGATGTTTTAAGCAGACATATAAAACATATAAACAACACCCTTTGAATCAATGTGATATTTGTAAAAAGACGTTTTTTTAAAAGATTGGGTCATTTAGAAAATCATCGTTGTGAACCTGTAGAACAAGATAGTTTCAGTGAAAAGGAAGATGAAGAAATTGATGTTGTTACTGGTGATTATCAAGAATTGACCGATTTTTCACAGGTGTGTTAAAAGTTAGAATGTTAAGTTGTTGAGTTGATAATTAGAGTTTATAGTTATCTCGCTTTGTTCATCTATGAGACTAGTGATTCTCGAATTTGTTTTTATTACAGATTGATTGTGAAAGCTATGATAATAAGAATATTAGAATCAGCTTAGAAAACTGTTGTCATTACTTAATTTTTTAGTTCGAAAGCCAATTATCAGAAAGTCAAGAGTACTACACGATGAAGATATCCAGGTAAGTAATAGTAGTAGTAGTAATATTTATTTAGAGTTGGTGGAAGGATAGTTACAAAATTACACTAATAAAAACCAACATAAGGTTATTATTACTGATTTGAAACTAGATTGATAATTCTTAGGGTTAGCTAATTTTAAAGTTTAAGTGAGTTACTTTTTTTATAGTTGGAGAACAGTGTTAACGCAGTCCGTGCAAACACGCCCGAGTCGTTCGATCGCCCCTTAGCTCTAGCTTTGAAAAGTGTAGAATGTGAAAAGACGAGTACTCCAAGATTCTGCAGACAATTTAAGGTGTGTAAGCTTGAGTTTACCAACCAGATGAAAGTTTTTATATAAGGTCATTCAGTTAAATATTCACCACTTTACATCGCGTCTTTTTAAAATAACAACTTTAAATACAATGTTTTTGGATAAAAATAACGGCAAAAATCGTTCTGTAGTTCTCACAGTCTATTTTGATAATTTCCTTTCCACAGACTCCAGACAAAAATATGCAGATAAACGAAAGTAGCTTGATGTCACCTGGAAATCGCAAAAGAAAGCCGCATCGCAGAAATGATATGTTCAAGAATCAAACAGTATCATTTGACCAAAAGCGAGTTTAGCTATGAAAAATCTAGGGCTAATGGATCAATTGAAGTTTGCAGAAAAGCCATTAAAAAGTGGCCGTAAGCTGACAAATTTAGGTACAAGGGAATAGGTATGGAAGTTCTGGCATGGAAACTCTGTACCATCAACAAACACACAGCAAATTTCTAAGTTGAGGGTGTGTAACAAACTGAAAATACAATCCAATCTCGAATTTGTGTCAACCGTCATGACTGTGCAACAAAGATACAGATCCTTCTACCAAGGAATTCATCAAATCGTTGAGAAAACTATAAGGGAACTATACACCCAATATATCTTTGAATCGGGAGAACCACGTATCGTTATGAACCTTTATAGCGTTAAAACCATTCTACGTTAGACAATGCTCTACTAAAGATATTGAAATGTGCTGCTGTAAGCTCCATCTACACGCCCGTTGGTCAATAAAAGCTCTCTTTAATGATGTAGCCAACAAATCAATTTATCTTGGTCCTGTGAATGACTACTACAGTTTCTTTGATTTCCTTTCGGGTGACTGTGCAACGGAGTCAACTACTCACATATCTTGGAAATGTGTCACGGGCAAACAGTCACTTTGTCAGCATTCAGAATCAAAGTGGAAACAGCTTGTCACTGCTTTGAGAGAATCAAGCAATGACCCTGAAACTGTTGCAATGATACACTTTAGGAAAATGCCATGCAAAAAGAAAAATGGTCAGATGGTCGAGCGTTTAAAATCTGTGAGAGAAGAAGCAAACATGGTTTCTATCATTGATTTTATTGATTCGTTGCTTCCCAAGATCGTGCATCATCGCAATCGTCTACGATATTTTAGTCCATTCATCGTTTCTTGAGATATTCAATGCTGCTTATCTTGATATTGACTTTTCCGAAAATTTGACTGTTCCCGTCAATTATGAGCCACAATCCCTTCACTGGGCTCATGAACAAAATACTGTACACTCGGGGATTCTGAAGATTAGAGGAAACAAGAGCTATCATCCTTATTTTTCTGACAGTAAAGTGCACGATCAAATCTTTGTCGACGAGGTCATCAAAGAAATGATAAGTGGAGATGACATTGATATCATAATTATTGACAATTGCTCATGCCAGTTTAAGTCAGCACAACACTTCTATCATCTACAAGTAATCTCCAACAACACCAGAAAGTCATTATTCGTGTTTATGGGGTAGCAGGTCATGGCAAGGGCGAGATGGAACATGTTGGTGGCCTGGCCAAAGTCTCGTAAAGTGTTCGTAAAGAAGTAGCTGCTGGGGCAAAGTTCATGAGTTCTGCCGAGGTTGCTCTATTTATTGACCGGAAATTTAAAGAAAACTCAAACCCACATTATGTTGTCAAGGAAATTGCGTCAGATGTTTTGGACGAGCATAGAGCAATGGCAAACCTTATTGCTCATCCTACAGTTGAGGGATCATCGAATTTTCAAATGATGGTATTTCGTCTAGGCAGCTGAGAGGTTATGTGTCTGCAATGAATGCCATGGTTTGTATGGCTCTCGTAGTCTCTTTTCAAGCTACGAGATACGATCGGATAAGTTATATAAGGCGCATTTAAGATCGCAAAAAGTAGTACCAAGTTCAGAGGAGGATGCCATTGATGAAAACCATGGATTCATCATTCCAGATTCCGTTGTAGCAGTAGCTGCAGAGGAAGCATCTGTAGACTCTCTGTGGTTCATTTAAGTTGTTGAGATCGATTGCGTGGGAAATGGAACAGACTGTGATGGTAATGGTCATATTGTTCCAAGTGGAGTTGGTTACAATAAAGGGCACTTGATGAAAAAATCTGTTATTTCAACAACTAAGTATTCAACATACAAACTATCGATTTTTTTTTTGTTCTAAATCAAACTATTATAGTGAAGTTTCTATGTGCAAAATTTTATTAAAATTCGTTCACCCAATCAAAAGATATAAAGAATTGTTTTCCAGTACCAAAAATTTCCCAAATCGTGACGTAAAAAGAAAACCAAATTTTTTTACGTCACGTGATGGCTTTTATAACAAAGATCCTGTGTACAAAGTTTCATTCAAATCCGTTAACCCAATTAAAAGACATGAAAAATTGATTTCTAGTACCAGCAGCAAATAGGAAAAATCATAAAAAGTTTCGGCTGCCGGTTTTGTAGCGCTTACTTTTCCGTAAATTTTTAAAAAGCCGTTTTTGCTGACTCAACAACCACGGGCGTCACATAGACAAAATTAGACTATTATAAAGAAGTGTATTAAAACATATTGGAATTGATGACGTCATGTTATTAGGCAACTTTGGCGTCTTATTCTGACCGACATACCTAAGTAAAACCAGCATTCATGTTACGTTACAGTCTTTAAAAAATCGGAATATGGAAACAGAATTCAAAAATCTTATTTTGTATACGAATGATTGCATTTTAAAAAATGTCAATACATTCGCCAAATTTTTTCTATTTTTGATGGTGTCATCAAACATTATGACGTTCAAAAAGTTTTGAAGAAGATTTTCTGTTTTTTTTTATGATAGTCAACTTGTGTACCAAATTTCACAGTGATAACACCTTTATTTATTTATTTCAGGAATTACATAGGGGGATGAATTACCCCCTCCCCAGTTTTGGGAAGCTCTCACAAGAATAGGGTTAAAACGTTATAAAAAACGTCATGTCCTTATAGACGGGACAGGTTTCAAGAGCAAATAAGGTTTTAATGATTTTAATTTATTGTTATTGTTATTGTACATATTGTAATATCATATAGTTTTGTTTGTATATAGAAACAAGTGTCTGTCCTTGCAATCTTACTCGAATCCAGGAGACTTGAGAGCAAAACAAAACAAGACGCGTAAATTGGGTCTCATAAGATGTCTGATCGGTTTGGTACATTACCGGCTTTTTTTCCGCCTGCAAGGTGTTGAGTAACGCCAGCCTTGTCTACGTACTAGCGTTGAAATTCAGACAAAAAATTTAATTAAATTATGAGCAACTTATCAATATGGTGCGAAGAAACAAATAATACGCAATTCAGAAAAAATCCCAAACGTATATGAGATGGATCATTAAATGCCAAGGTCAAAGGTGAAGTTTTATTAAAAAATAAAATAAAAATAAGTACAAATATGTTAACAAGTCCATCCGGTTTTTAAACTACAGTGTAATCTCTCTATCTCGAACTCGCAGGGGACTAAAAAAGATGTTCGAGATAGAGATATTCCACTGTATAACATATTATACTTTGAGAGTCAACATTGCAACCCTGAAATAAGGCCGTGTCGGACAATGACATCTTCATCTAAATATATTCAAAAAATAAACAAATTTGAATATTTCGCATGTTTGAGAATTTTAGGGAAAATATTATCATCTAATGTTTACATAATATACAGAAAAGAAATATGTTAGCGAATAGACTAAAAATCAATATTTAACAGCCTTTGCATAAAACCAAATGTTTGGATGTGGGGTAAATATGAATTAAGAAAACTTGAAAAGAAAAAAGAATATGTTGAGGAAATAGATAAAAAAACCTAAGAAACTCTTCTTATCAGACGCATGCTAGACATCATAATTATGAAAAAATAAAGAATTAACACGTCGTCAGACTTCTTTAAAAAAAATGTTTAATCAACCAGTCATGTCCTACATTTTTAAAAGATTCAACATTTTCAAGGTTTGCTCCAGATACATCTGACTTTGATCCTTTGACGCCAAACTTAACTATGAATATTTTTACAATCATCCGAAGTTTACCACAGCCATTTGGAACTAGGCTGAGAGCGTTTATGATTATATAGAAGAGGATACACAGTTGAGTTAATATTTAACAGATTTTTCTGCTACAACCGTTTGGAGCCATGATCCTATTTTTATTTTGTGAATATAGGATGCTGTGTTTATATGAGTAAGCACTTAATCCAACGCATTATCTTATTATTTACGATACTGACAGGGGCGAGCGGATGCAGAATTTAATTTTACCCCTGCTCAAATCTGTAAAGTGATGTATTTCTTTCTGCAATTACATAAAAATAGCGATAATAAACACTTCACTCTTAATTTTAGCCCCGCTTGAGCAGCATAAGCAGGGGTCTGGATTCGCCCCTGACTGAAATAACTGACGTTTTACCACTTACCACTTGCACTAGTTAAGAACAAAAAGAATGAAGCAACCACCAATAAAATTCTAAACATGGCGCACAGTACTTGTTACCATCGTCTCGCTCACATATTATCTATCTTTTTTTCTTTTCTTGTTCAAAATCTTTACAAATTAGATGTTTATTTTATTCATTTCATAATAACGAAAAAACTTCGTCCATAAAAAAACTTGAATAACTGGAAAATCTATAGTGTACACACAGAAAGATGATTTGATGTAAACAATGTACTCTCCGTCTTTGATGTTCGATATTCGTCTCAATTCACAGCAAATATTATACAAATATATTATACAAATATAGTAAACATTCATTTGCTTAAGGTCTTAATATAAGAGTTTTCTTTTTATATGAGTTTTTATTTCGTACCATTGTATTATTTCTATCTATGCGTTACACCATATGTTGTGATAAAATAATAAAACTACTGTAAATTCTTGAATAAGCGCCCACTCTCGAATAAGCGCCCACCCTAAACACTGAAATCTTTAAATAAGCACCCCTCTCAGATAAAGCATCACAAGAAGAGGAGGTTAAGAAATTTCGGTTCATATCTGTGATATGATTATGCACGACTGAAGTGGGC
>JAUKWF010000906.1:0-10408 GCA_032356525.1 Eutonina indicans
AATGTTTAAAAAATATTATACATTTATTTATAGTTGCTTTTTTTACATTCAAAATTATTACATTACATAAAAATATGAAATATGGTTGTGTTTAATCTTCTGTTCTTACTATTCAGGGCCATATGAAAGGTATTCTGTGGTGGTCTCTGATAAGTTGATATTACCACGTGAGATTTTCGTCTTTCGTCAGTTACTTCAAGAAACAAAAAACACGAAAAACCAACTCTGATACTACAAAATATAATGTATAGTTTGTCAATCCTTGACATTTCATTTTCTTTGAGGACCAGAATAATTCTTTGAAACATTTTAATTATGTTCTTTATGAATCAATGGTCATGCATGTTCAACCCGTATTCTACCAGTTTGTATTCCTTGAATACCTTTAACTCTTTTGTTTATAGTAAGTAGTCTTTCGTCTAATAGAAAACGTGGGTATTCGTGCATCGCTTTGAGTTTAAAGAGCTCATTTTTCATTATTAAAAGATTGGTAAAGTCCAGGTGCTACTAAAATATTTTTTTAATACCCAGTAAGTCTCTGGGAATTTAATTAGTTTTAGGTTATAACGAATAGGTTTTTGTAGGTCATAACAAATACTTTAAGCTTTGGTGGTCCCTTACCAGAGTTGCCAGCGTCTTGGAAAATCGTATATATCTTGTTGATTTGAAGAAGGAAATTTTAAAAGTGAACATTTTTAGACTAATTTTCACAAAGAAAATACTGGAATTCAGCTTGTGTCCTGGAATCTGCATTGCACAAATCCTGGAAAGTCATTTTGTCGAAAGACACTAACAATATTCAGCCTAAGCCTTATTATTGAATTAATGCTAGCAATTGCGAACGTAGTCTGTGGAGATTATTTCTTAAGCCTAGATTTGTGTATATACAGAAAATTTTGAACCAAGAGACTAGTTTCTAGGTTATAGTGTTTTTGTTGGAATGGGAGTAGTAAAACATGAGAGATCATGCGAATATGCGAAAATCACACCGTCTTATTATTGAAATTGTTGAAACTGGGGAATTGTAATAACGTAATCGGGAAAAATCGGCCAAAATGTAGAAATTTAATATATGATGCTCCACACAATACCACAATAACATAAATCTTACACACTACGATAGTTGTTTAAGGCATGAAAAAAAGAAGCTACAAATTTGTTTTTACATAATTTCTCATTTTTTTATAAAAAAAAGTACGTACACCTCAGCTAGAAAGGCAAATTGAACGATACAACCTAAATTATACAATATAGAAATATAATCCCTAAACACATTGAAATTATTTCGAAATATAGACATTATAAGAACAGATGCATGACCAATTTCTACTAATATTCTACATTATTATTTTTCATTAAAAAATTTCAGAAATCTATCAGTTTCATCTAGGCAGACCTCTTTATCAATACAAAATTGAACAGACTTTAGACTATAGACACATAACAGTATTTGACGGTATAATAATATTTTCGTAAAATTCATTCAACAGTTATTAAAAGAATCTTTATTTTATGGGAAATAGTATGCACCACCAAAGATTGGACCTTTGGAAGGTTCATTCATTCATATTTTATTTTTTTGTAGTTAAAACTTTACAGTTAAAACACTGATGTCAGTATATCAATAACAAATACAACATTCTCAAAGTTGCTTGCGGGTATCATGGATTCACATAATGTACTGCTTGAAATTCTGTAGAAATTTTGAAAATACACAATTAAAAATTCTAAAAAAAATTCTAGAATAAACTAAGACAGACTGTCTTCAAAATAATTTTCTTAACTACATAGTTGAATATGACCTCTATTGATTTTTATACAACATGAAACATAGCTAGGAAACCTGACTTTTTCCTCACATATAATACAAGCAGAAAGAACAAGCCGAGTATCCCAGCTACATAAAAGTAAAAGAAAATGCTACACGAAACCTAAATATTCTAAATCATATATAAATCTACCCAGGTACAATCATCAAATTACAATTTATCAAATTTCTTTCCAATACAACTGGATGATTATAAATAGAATTTACGAGAGGAAAAAATATCTCGTCAAACTGCACCAAATGGCGTCACTTTACCGTATAAACAACGTCACACATCGGGATGTCGTATGGACGGTAAAATGACGCTGTTTGTTAATCAGCTTTAGCTTTAACCTCATAACAAGGTTCGAATGATTATAAAATACACTAATAAAATATAATATGTAACAATTAGCAAATTGATTTTTTCTACATACAAAATATTTTTATCATTCAAACTACTTAAATATTTCCTATCTGAATTTTCTCTTCTCCAAATTCTAAAAGCTCTGATTCACCACACATAAAAAAATATCATCATCATCATTTCAGTTTTATACACAACTGTCAATCGACGTCCATACAACGTCCATACAACGTTAAATGAATGATGTTTGAACGTTAAAACGACGTCGTTAGTTAGTTAGTTAGTTAGTTAGTTGGTATCCCATACTACATCCAACATTTTCATGACTTGTTCGTACAGAGTGAACACAAACGCTACATCGAAACAAACTCGACTGAGTCTTGGTAGCGTACCTTTGTAAAACCTAGACGGAGAAAGAAAGAAAAAATACATTTCATTTTAACGTAAGATATTTAGCCTCGATTAATCAGCTCCTATCTGATTAGCATTTGGATTATTCTTACTTTTCATACGCATAATAATAAGCTCCTATCTCAGCTACTCGGAAAAAATAGTCTGTGCTTAACGAGGTGTAATACGGCAACTAACCATCTTATTCTCGCCAGTTGCTGACCTCCCTAACGTGGCATACATTCTTTTGTGATCCGGGAGCACTTTCTTGATACGTAGGAGCCCCATCACAACCCATGTATTACTAGGGTGTGGTAAACTAACACCAAAATCAAAGTTAAAGAAAATGTAAATCATACATGGAGAATTACCCTGAGGAAATATTCAAAGCTAGCAGAAAGCCTGATTCCCGAAAAACTTAACCAAGTTCCAGAAAGTTCTTCAAAAATATTCACGGCTTGTCGAATATTGGTGCATCTACACCGTAAGTTCTTTTAGAAATAAACCGATGTAATAGGGTCGCCAAAGGTGAGGTGGATGTAGGGGAACTTTATTTTTATTTCAAGCCCTGGGGTCGGGGTAGATATAATATATAAGTACTTACGCTCTAGCACCTTCTTCAGTCCATGTTTTTCGAACACAATCCCATGTGTTCTTGTATCTATGTGCTTCAAGTCCCTACCAAAAACAAAAGACACAAAATATTTATTCTTCATAGAGGCAGTTAAAATAACTTAAATGAGGCTTCAGTCTATATTTCTCTGCAGGCATTACCAATAAACCTAAAATAATGCTTACTTTAAGGGAAAACCCCTGCGCGTTTTAGTAAAAAAAACAAACCAACATATACATATACATAGGGATTTTAACTGATTTTTTGCCTTTGTTGCTTTTTCTTCTTTTATTATCCGCGCTAAACATTTCCGTAAGTCATGATTTTAAAACCACCATATACGAAAGTCAATGGCAAACATTTCGCGTTTTTTCGGCACGCGAATATTTTCTTCCCTTAAAGTATGTAAAGGTACCGATTTCTTACTGAATAACAAAAGGCTATTAGCGGTAAAGAATGACTGGGGTCATACCTGCATTCTTGTCTTGATGACGTCAACGGGCGTGTTACCAAACACACTGGCCGCCCCCGCCAATCCACCAATCATGAACGTGTTGACCACACCAATTTCTTTCGTCGGGTCATCTCCCTGTATCCACGTTTTCAGATTGTTGTAGACGAAAAAACGAATAGCCTGGTTACTACCCTGTTTAATAACGGTCGCTGTAAGGCCTTGGTATGTACCTCGAATACCTGAACAAATAGAGTAGCAAATGATAGCTAACGTGTAAATAATTATGGACACATGGTAAGCTATTAACCCGTAAAACTAAGTACAGTGGAATCTCTCTAAAACGGACACGGTATAAAACGAACATCTCTCAAAGAAAGACAGTAGTTCATGCACGAATTGAGTGAATTTATCAATGTACAGTCAACTATTAGCTTTGACTGCTATCATCTGGCACTGCTGATGCACTGCATTAAAGCGACGTAACATCCAGGGTTTCGAGTAGAAACACAACGTGTTTTAAACGTTTTAACAACAATCATAATACATGTTCACATGAAGTCGTTTTCACATTGTAACAACGTTAAAATAAAAGCTATGAAAAAATACATACCTTCAGCCTTTACAATTGTATATACACCGTGGAAAAATCCTTTATATTTTGGAGCGGCTTGTGTTTGATCGTGGATGAATTTCACTTTGACTGTTTCCATAGGACAAACAATCAATATAGCCTCGGCGACACCAGCCCCTAAACCACACGTCAAGTTACCGACTTGCGTCAATTTGCCATTCGAATCGGCCATCCGATTACGTAAATATTCATACATAGAAAACCTATATAAAACAAATAAATGTCTTTGAAACATAGACGATAGCAAAATCTACTGTGCGAAAGTAAAATCATTTTGCAATGATTACGGTTGCTTTAACTTAATTTGGAAACTTTCTCTCAAAAGAAACTTGATCCTTATATAATTTCAGTGAATTTTTCTTTGAAGGGCTTACCTAATAGATGCTTTTGGTATTGATCCATAAAGAAGCGAGCTCAAACCACGATATAGACCAAGGAAACCAAACTCATTAACAGTCGAGCGTACACAATGAATTGCACCAGTATACTTTGGTATGGCTGCTCGCGAATCAAGTTGTAATTGCGTCTTGACGTATTCTGTTGGAAACGTACAACAGATTTCCAAACCTCCAGCAATACCACCTGTTTATTAAAGGCATTCATATATATATATTTTTGGACTATTGGATATACCTTCCAAAATGGCAAATTTGTGTAAGCGATAAATATGCAGCTCTTTCTCTCTATATTTGGCAGACACTTTGAATCACAGAAATACAATTATAATCCCACTTTCAATTCTGAAAGAATACCTCTAGTTTGCAGAAAAATTGTTTCTGTAAAACCAAAGATATTGGGGAAAGGCTTCTGCAGGAAAGATTCAGGAAAGTTTTAACGTTATAGCTGCATTATCGTTTTAGTCTGGTTTTGTAACCATATTTTTCCGGTCATCAAACATCTGAGGCTGATGGAGTTTTTTACTCATATTATACTTTAATCGGATTAATTTTCGCAAGATTAATTTTCGCGAGCTCAAAAACTCGCGAAAGTTTTTGGATTTATTTTCACGAGGCACTTTGAAAAATTTTGAGTGGATTAATTTTCGAAATAAGTAGGATAATGAGCCAAAAAGTCGCCCTTTTTAGACAAAAGTTACCCTAAAACCTATTTTTTATGAGAAATATCGATTTAACTCAAAATTTCTCAATTTTTTTGGAATTTTTTTCTCGAACGCGTCCTTTGAAAAATTTCGCGTGGATTAATTTTCGAGATACGACGATTTTACGTGTTTTTGCGATATAAATTTTCGCGAAAAAGGCAAAAAATCGCGAAATCGCAAAAATTAATCCGATTAAAGTATTATATTTCATATTATATTTATGTGAATTATTTACAACATACTTACCAGCAAGGACAGCTTTGATGGGATGTTTTTTTCTTGCAGCACCAGCCGCTACTGGCATCAAATGTGGGCGCTTATAGAGCACTGAGGTACAATTATCTTTTGGTGGTGGCATTTTGACTGCAAAACAAAAAAAATAAACAATTACATTACAGTGAAAAATATATATATTGATTACAATATATAGTACACCAAAAGTAATATCTTGGTGCTGAGATGTCAGGTTCTGTAAAGAATTTGACCAGAGCAAGCACTACAGACAGCTGATGAGGTTCAGTTTAGGCCGAAACACGTCCTGTTCTTGTGCTGGATTCAGTTGAGATTGCGAGAACATAAACATGCTTCTATACTATACTTTTATACTATATATATTTCTGTTTCTGTAATTTTGTGTCGTGTTAGTCTGGTCTGTAACCATATTTTCCAGCCATCAAACATCTGAGGCTGATGGAACTTTTTACTCATATTATATATTATATAAAAAATAACATTCATTTCCTACTATATATATATAAAATAAACCAAAATAAAAAAACGTTAAAGAAGAGAGATTACTTTTTTTTAATAAGATGATTGCTACATGACATTAGAATGACAAAACTTTTTTAATATATAATAGTGTTTCTTATTCAGAACACACAAACACACCAAGTAGTTAAAATAATATACTTGCACTTGGTGTGTTTGAAAGCAACTCAATCACTTAAGAGTGTTTCCTTTTAGTTAGTGGTATGACATTATGAAGATACTTGAACAGGCTAAAAAGAGAAACCCACAAACTTTACAAAAAAAACAATATTTTGCAATGGTGCCATGTGTAAAATGAGATAATAATAAGATTAGATCACACAATTGTATGATATGGTGGATTTAGATATTCAATCACATCAAGTATCAAATATACAATGTAAAGCATTTAATTATATATTTATATACATTGACATACATTGTATGTATTTTTATAACAAATCATTATTGCTTACAGAAAATAATTTATTTTTATTTATATTTATTTTTAGAGCTTTATGTTTTTTAATCTTTTTAATCATAAAAATGTTGCCCATTCTTTAACATCATATCAGACATATATATAATATTAAGATTTTAGAAGATGTATGTATATGATGTATTATATTTTAAGCATCTCCATTATCTTATTGTACAGTAAAACAACAATTTTTTAAATAAATATTTATCAAGACAAGACATCAAAGATATAAATTATCATTTTCAAATCTTTTCTCAACACCCTACAGTAAATCTTATTTGGACGTTATGCCACTACTACACTTTTGGCAAATTAGCTTTCAAATTACAGTTGGGCAGAATCACAAAATTTAAAGTGAGATGTATTATTATTCAATTTTTTGGGATTAAATTTTTGGGATTTGTGCATTTTGCAGAATTTAATCTTACAAAAACTTTTGCAATTCTTTTAAAAAAAACAATGTAATCTGCAAATCTTTGAATCAATATAAAAGGTGTTTCGCGTGACTAGTTACACTTGTGAGTGCTCTGTTTGCCCGCAAAAATATTTTCACCTATCCAAACTTCATAAACTTGTGTACAGTATTAAGACAATTCTAAAATGGCTTTAATGTAGTTTGTAGCATGTTTCTATCTTGAGATATTGCATTTTTAAGTTTCTATGACGTCACTGTGGGACTTGCATAATTGACCCTGGCGGACCTAATTAAAAAAAATTGAGACAACAGCTACTTAATTAGTGCTTGTATGATGCACCATACTGAGATATTTTCAAAAAAGGGTCGATCATCTTGATAGCATTTTCCTATCTTGAGATATTGCATTTCTAAAGTTTTGATGACGTCACTTGGCGGGACAACGCCCTGACATGGGTAAATTAGGTGGTACCTTAATTTTTTTGTTGCTATAGGTAACATATGGACCCAAATTTTCTAAAATGGGATAAAACGTCAAAAATTTTCGGGCCGAGATAGGATCAAACGTCAATACAATGACTTCTTTAATATTCGTTACTTTTTAACCGTTTTGACGTTTCAGAAAATTACAGCCAACTCTAAACCAACTTGAAACCTTGCTGTTATTTTTGCTCACTCGCCTACAATATCTTAATTTTCTTGCTCACTCGCCTGCTTAATCTCGGATTTGCTCATCACTTCCTTCGTTTTCACACCCGTATACAAACAAAATATACGTATTTCCTAAAAGTAGATATTTTTTTCTGGGTAAAGAGACGCTCTCTTTACATGAAATAATAGTAGTTTCTTGCTTTCCCGCCGTTTTTCCACATCTCCAAAAAATTGATTGAAATTTAATTGACCATCCAGGATATGCAATTCCCACAAATTCCAGTCAATATCTGATGAGTCTCGATGCACAGTTATACTCTATTTTCAATGATATGGGTCAGCACTTTACTCAGGAGA
This sequence comes from Eutonina indicans, assembly GCA_032356525.1. Classification (NCBI taxonomy): domain Eukaryota; kingdom Metazoa; phylum Cnidaria; class Hydrozoa; order Leptothecata; family Eirenidae; genus Eutonina; species Eutonina indicans. Next base: position 8,016 of record JAUKWF010000906.1, read on the forward strand.
GGCAAGATAAATATCTAGACATTTTTTTTTTAATTTAAGGTGTGTCCCCCACACCCCTAATAGCATATTTTGCATGCAAGCACCCAGCTTTGCTGAGCTTATTTTGGATTTTTTGCATGTTTACTTCCTATCTTATATGTAAAATTGAGAATATATTTAACCTATATATGGTACAGTAAGGGCTACAATGTAAACAATCTCTCTTGATTTTTTGTGAGCTTAAATTAAAAATTGTGAGATTGTGGTTTAGTTGTACACGTTTGAATATTTTAGATACTATTGCTATGCTAGCTAGCTAGGGAGTAACCCGTGAAATACTTTGCAACTTGATTCATTTTTAATGGTCAGAACCTCAGAACAGAACCCATTTATAAATAGGAGAAAAACAAAAACAAACATGTCAGGTACCAAAAGACAAAACATAAAGTTCACCTCCACTTTGCGGTTGTTTTTGAAATTTGAAACATAATAAAGCAATCACGTGAACAAATATAGGACATTCTAAATGACATAATTTAAAATACCAAAACATAAAAGATGGCAGACTACACGCGGGAAAAGACTGTTTTGCACTCTTCACCCAACCGAACCCAAGAAACAGTACAGTCAAATTGGTTTGGTGATGTAAGTGTCACACGAAGAACTACTTTATGGTCAACCCTTTATAATGGGTAATGGGTTGGAAACTTTCGCTTTATGTGCCGTCTAGTTTGTTTTAACGTCAGCATCTGCATTTTTACATTTTACTTTATTTAGGCTATATTTACAACAAGTCAAAATCAGATCGCAGCTCTTCATTCCTTTTTTATTTAATTCTTTCATTAATCCTAATGACTTCACTTTAATAAAACTTAAAAGACTGAAATTTGCTTCAGGCCATACAAATGGCAGGCAAATTGGTCTTGATTACCTTTATGATTTAATAGTACCTCTTTCTTACATTGTGTCCATAGATAATATAGCAAAATGTAAACAGTATACATCATGTGGGATCTGTCTATAAAAAGATATATGAATGAAAACACATAAGAAAACCTCCAATAATGGATGTATATAGTTAAAGGAGACATTTTATTGAATAAAAACAGCATTAGAAGCTGGCTTATAAGCAGGGTACAGAAATTGAATGATATTTTCTTTCTGTATTTTTCTATCTGTGTTACACTGAGCCAGGGAAGCAAGCGAGAGAGAGTATCTCCTTATCCAGAAAAAAAATTTACTGTCAAGAAAATTAAAGTGATGAGCAAAATGAGCTAAAAAGCGATCAAAATCCATTAATTCATTTTTGGGTAACATTTTCAGGATAATATGTTTAAACGTCAAATAAATTATCTAGAAGTCATTGTATTGTCGCTGGGTCATACTTCTGTTGAAAATTGTTGACATTTTATCCCATTTTCGAAACTTTGTATCCAAAAAATTAAGATGGCAACGTTCCACATTTATGACGTTTAAAAATGCTTCATCTCAAGATTGGAAAATGCTATAAGATGATTGAATCAGTACTATTGTGAGGTTACAGAAACTTTGATATCTAGTGATAAGAAAACAATCTGGAATATCTGCTCTGGAAGTAAATGAATGACAAATTTTGGTAACAGGCTTAAATGTTGCATTAGGACAGTGTAGGTCATTTTATGTCAAAAATATTTAATATATTGATTTTCTCTCTCCCCCCACAATATGACCAAATATATTTCAATATATAAACCAACCTACACAAACCGGATCCCTTTGGTTTGTATATAAACAATCACATCTTTCATTTTTTGTTAGTATTCAAAATTATATAAATTAGCCCTTGAATTATCCCTAGGTATTTGATTTGATCATATTCTTATTATTACTAATTATCAAAACGTAAATTGATAGGCTTGGCGAATGCTGAGAAAACAAGAAGAGTGAGTGGGATTATCAGTATAAATTTATAATTGTTTTAAAAACAAATTTATATTTACTTGTTGATTGATCTTTTTCACTTATGGACACCTTATTTAAATCAAGAAACTTTTAAATTGAATATTGAACTTCATTAAGAATTCTCTTTACTTTAAGAAGATCTAGAGATTACAGTAATTATATATATATATATATATATATTATCAGCACCGAAATGTTGTCTCCATACATAGCTTTCTTATTATACTTCTGCACTCTGTTGATTTTTTTTTTTTTTTTTTTTTTATATATATTCATATGTTTTTGGAAATGGCTCAATTAAAAAGATTAGTGAGAGTAGCGCCTCACTAGAAAGTTGGTAATGTGGCTTGGCAAACCATATAAGGTTTACTTGGTAGAGCAAGTGAATTTTCTCTTCTTATTTCAGAAACATATTTATCGTCTTTTCATACTCATCTCTGTTTATCTCTCTTTTATTGATTATCTTTTCTTTT
>JAUKWF010000907.1:0-10407 GCA_032356525.1 Eutonina indicans
AAACAGATGCACGCTGCATCTTGCTTTTGAATTTGCTTTTAAAATTTACCAAGATTACCAAAGCTGATTAATGAACGCAATGGAGTTATTGAATGGGATTGATTTTCGCAGGGATTTTGCAACCCCCACCTTCCCGATTTGTGAAAATTAGTTCCCGCAAGAATCCGAAAAGGGGCCATCCGCCAAAATAAATCCCCGCAAAAATAAAAATAATAAACTTTTCACAAGTGTTATTTTCAAAAGATATTCAAAACTAGCTCATCCGTGAAAAAAAACCCCCGCGTGAAATATTTGAAAATAACTCGTTTACAAAATTACTCCTAGTGAAATGTTTACCCGCCCATTATAAACCAAACACCAAACACGTTGTTTCAACGTCAGAACGTTATTTGGACGTTAAAATAACATCGTGTGTCTGTTGGAAAGTAATAATTCAGAAAAAAGATACATCATACCTCTGTAGCCGTCCGGCCATTCATTGAGGATGTCCAGATAAGCATGACATGGAAATTTCCCAACATCCCTTGCAGGTCTTGCAAGAACAATCCCAAACAGGGATATCGCTAGCAACAAAAACGCTGTTGCAAAGTGAGACATCTAGGCAATCCTTTGGACTTGGTTTCGAAGAAAAGATTCTCTTGATAGAAGATCCATTTTATAAGAGTTATGTAAAGTAGTAAAAGACGTGTAAATCAAGCTGTGTAAATATTACAGGCTAGTGTAAAAAAGAATGGTTTCTATCTTAACCTATAGAACCACCGAAAGACGCATTTTGGCGTCCTGAATAGAGTATTTTACCAAGAACCTTTGGCTATAGCTCTAGACCACCTTAATTTCAAGGTATATAAACAAATGTTTTTTACTAAAAGCATGAAAACACTTAGTGCTACTAGACTGGAAGTTTCTTGGAAAAGTTACTCGTATGTAGAAACCAGGAGAGTATCACTTTATCTACTTTTTGAGTCCTGGTTTCTACATAATAACTTTTTTCGGTGACAATCTTTTTGCAACAGTCTTCGTTAAAAATAAAACGGAATGAGCAAGAAATGAAGCTATGCAAGAACGAAAATGGAAACCAATCTTTTGTTTTCTGATGTTTCCATATAAACAGCTCACCAAATATTTTTTTTTTCCATTTGTTTTTTGAAAGTACTTGATTTAATTAAAAGAGCAAACCTCAAATACACGTTTTTTATGAGAACATCGTGAGTGGAGTCTTATTAAAAAAAACGTGTATACATGTCAAAAAATATTAGAAAGTATAAATTTACCGAGAAATTTAAAATATAAAAAATTATACTGGATTAGAAATACCTTATAGTAGTTGTTTTTATACACTGCTCATATACACACAAATAACTTTTTTGAAACAATTATAAAAAATTATAACAAAAGATTTTTTGATTGATATGAGTATTCTCAACTCAACTTAACTTCCTTTTTACAGCCTCAAGAGACATTTTAGTGATTAACGGTTCCCAAAAGAATGATCTCTAGTCATAATCGCGAAGTCCATCAAAGCACAAAGGAACAACAATTTTGTAACTGTTTTGTTCCTTTTTGAACATATTCCATATTGAGAATTCATTCTCTTGATATTCTCAATTTGTTCACTTTCATTCTCTTCGTAGAGAATAAAGTGGTATGTAAAAGATGAATGAATTGTTCCACGATGAATAATCAAACTATTCCTTTTCTTTTGGTCTTAACTATTCCTCAATGAAAAATAACAATTTATGAATTTGATAGTGAACAAATTGATATCATATCGAAGAGAATAATTTGTTCACACAAGTGTTGGAACATTTTCTGTCAGTTTTTCTTCGTCATACTTCGTCATACTTTTGTTCCTATATTTAAGGAACAATATAATCATTTTCTAAAGGGACAAATAATGTTGAACTTAAGACAAAAACTGTTCCTTAAAGGGAGAACAATTTGTAGTATTAGAAAGCGTTCATCTCTTCCATCCGTGCTATAAGAATCAAAATCTTTTTCTAGAAAAGTCTAATCTGTTCTTTTGCTAAAGAACAAACTTCTCTGACGGATCTGTCTTTGTTCGAGGTTTGGATGCATTTGTTTTAAAAAGCGTGCATTTCTTTTATAAATTTACAAAAGAAAGTTAGATTCATCCAATGAAATCAAGAGATTCTTTATCGAGCTGTCCGACTTTATTGGAGCCTTTCCGAGTTTCGAAAACATTCTTAGCATTACTGGAGTAGGTATGTCTAATGAATAAACTTTGAATTGCAACCAAAAAACTTTACAATTGTGGATTATCTTGAACATTTCTTTTTCAAACTATCTGAAGGAGTGTGTTACTCAAATCAAGATTGACAAATAGTTCAATATATCAATGAATTCCTTTATCCGAATTTGCAAAAAGCAGCATACTCCCATGAGATGTGACACTTCTTCGCCTTGTGTTAAAATTGTTGAAATCATTAGATTTGCACTTTTAAATACATCATCAACTACTTTTATGTGTCCAATGCTAGTACACACAAAAGAATTCAATTTGAAAGAGATTTGATGGTTTTACTTTGTATTTCTAACGACTAGTTGGCTCGTTTCGTCTCCTCTTTTCACAAACCCTGCTTTCACGTTGTTCTTGTTAAAAAGCTTTTTCAGATGATCGCTCTTGAAATGCTTCGTAATCAGCAACAAGAACTTTTTTGCGATATTTGTAGATACGTTCTTTGAGAATGGGGGGTTGAACCAGATCACGTTACGTCCCCGATTCCTTTTTCTTCCATTAAGGGTGGGTTTCGAATATTGCAGGTCGACGTTTGGGTATCCACTTTTAGTTAATGCTTCCTCGTACTCTATCTTTGATTGTAAAAAGATTCTGTCGCTCGAAGAATTCTTTGACAGGCATTCGGCTATAGACGTTGGTAGTTGCTTTAAGACAAGGTTTTTTGAAAGGTTGGTAGCTGTTTAATCGTAAGTTCAGGGTTACGTCCAGGAAATTGACAGAATATAAACCGGTCTCAATTTCAATATGCAGCTCGATTTCTTTAAACATTTTGACAATTTCCTTTCTCAGCTTATCTATTGACCGTCCTCTCATGTTGCGAACAACTATCAACCCATCATCTCTATACAGTCCCATTCCAGCTTTGTTTGTCAAATATGATAGTTTGTTGAGTATTAGGAGACCGATCAGCTCGCAAATTTCGGCACCGTCATAGCTCCCCATGGTTACATCGAAACAGTTATTTGATACAGATAGAAAATTCACTCCTAAGATTTTTTAGTGAAAAAGTGAATAAGTTGTTCTTATATAGACCAATAAAAAAAGAAAGGTGTGGTGGTGGAATGATTATCCTCCTCAATTAAATGGGGGGTGAGCCACCACACCTAAGCATCAACAACAACAACAACAACAACAACAACAACATTCACTGATGATGATTTGTTGAATATTTACTTGTCTCGGGGTAATGAACTAACCACGCACATCTTTAAAAACTATCAAACTTTACGAAATGAACTTTCACAGTTGGAAAATTGGAACAATAAACATTAGAACAGGAAAGGATGACGAAAAGCTCGAACGTGTAGTTAACGAAATTGATAAAGCCGATCTCTCGTTATGTGGATTACAAGAAGTCCGACGTCTAAACAAAGGATCAGCTCTTATTAAATCGAACTCTGGCCAAAAATACGAGTTACATTGGTCGGGACACAATAACAAACATACCCATGGTGTTGGTATTGTTATTAAAATAGACTCTTCAATAGAAATAGTTGAAATCATACCAGTTGATGCTCGAATCATTGTTGCTGATGCTATCGTCCGTGGTTGCTCGCTGAAAATAATAAACTGTTACGCTCCTACAGAGGAAAGCACTGAGTCGTCTAAGAATTTGTTTTATAGAACACTGAATAAACAAATTAAATCATTGAAAAAGAACCAAAAACTGATCTGCATCTGAGATTTCAACGCTTCAACATCTGCCGCCTGGTCTAACACTTCGTTACGCGACGGAACTATAATTTACGATTTGATTGTTAATAACAATGAAGAAAGGTTCCACGAGTTCTTTGAATTGAATAAATTGTCTGTATGGAATACTTGGTTTACGCATGTAAAATGCAGACGAATCACGTGGCATTCCCCAGACGGAAAGACGAAAAAGGTATACGACTTTATCCTTTGTGCAAGTTGGTTACGTAACTATGTTACAAACTGTCGCGTGTTTAACTCGTTTGACTTCGATAGTGACCATCGTCTTGTTGTTGCTAACCTTAATACACCGACATCAAAGAAAGCGAGATACATTGATCGAACCAAAACAAAACGCCAAAAAAGGATCAACTTTGAAGCAATCACCCCAGCTATGTCTGAACTGTTCAAAGATGAAGTCTCACGTAAGCTTAACTCTAATTACATCCTTAACTCAGAGTCAAACGATTTTCTAAACGAAAAACTTGTAAATACGATCAAAGAAACTGCCACTACCTACTTTCCTACAGTGACATCCGAATCTCAATCAACTCAATGGAGGACAGATGTCAAACTTCAGGAACTTTTTCAAAGAAAATCTGAGCTTTCATCCAAAAACGCAAATCCTGAAGATATCAAGCGAATCCGTAAAAAGATTCGACTACGAGCTCGTTATCTTAAAAACGAACATTTTAGACTTGAAGCCGAGAAAATGAACACTTTTGCCATTAACAAGCAGATCGAAAAGCTATTTCATCGTGCCAAGAGACATGAAACTACCCTCAAACCAACAAACAATGCTTGCCCAACCGATAAACTTTCAGCACACTTCAAAAAACACTTCAACCCTACCGACCCATCAATTGGTTCATCACCTGAGGAAATAAATCAAACACTTCCGATATTTGTTAAGGAACTTCAAAAAATTTCCAACAGTGCTATCATCAACGACCTTCCACTTACAGCCGATGAAATAGAAAAACACATCCGACTCCTCAAAAATAACAAAGCTAGCAATGATGTTGAAGCCGAGCTACTGAAAAAAATCAGATCCGGTAATGATTCAAGTAATCCAAAGAATTACCAAAAACTTGTGGGAAAACTTAGATCTACCGAACGCCTGGGGCAACTCCCATCTGAGAACACTCTGGAAAAGAAAAGGCTCAAAAAAGGACGCCTCAAAGTATCGGGGTCTCAGTATCAGGTCTACCATCTGTAAGCTCGTTGTCAATATAATCTTATTCCGACTTCGCGACTGGTACGAATGTCAACTAACTGACGAACAGAATGGTTTCCGTCCAAACCGAGGCACCACAGATGGGATTTACAGGGTAAAGAGAATACATCAAATCAGTCATCGAAAACAACAGCCTTTGTACCTATTATTTGTCGACCTCTCAGCCGCATTTGACCATATACCCCGGAAATGGCTGTTTGATACAATTCGTCTTCGTTTCACCGACAAAAAGTCACCGATTATGATCAAAATATTAGAAAAACTTTATCAACACACCTCGTTAACCTACGAAGGAGAATCGTTCCAAACGTTGTCCGGAGTCCGCCAAGGTGGACCAAAAAGTCCCTTTTTATTCAATTTGTATCTCGATTTTGTCATGCGTCTGATACTCGAAAAATCACTCATGAATGATGATATTAAGTTCTTTGATCACAAATACCGTATCAGCACTAGCACTCTTTTGCGAGCAGACAGACTATCGACACGTAAAAAGAACATCAATCTCTCAAGATTGTCAATATAACCCTGGTGCGGTTACGCCGACGATTTAGTTTTATTCTTGAAAGATCAACAGAGTCTACAAATTGCAACCATTCTTCTCGATAATGTTTTCGTCAAATTTGGTCTATCTGTCAATGTTCAAAAGACGGAGACGATGATTCTTAATCATCCAGTGGATTCTCCATATCCAAACTCAATTGTCGAATTAAACGAATGCGAACTATCCAACGTTTCCGAATTCAAATATCTGGGAGCCTATCTCGATTGTAACCAGCCGAAAACTGGTGAAAAGGAGATAAACCACCGCATCCAACTTGCCAACACTAAATTGTCTAAGTCGTCATTCTTTTAGTTTTCTGCTATGTTTTATTGGTGCATAAATAAGGACAGTACACAGACTTATTTTAAAACACTAACCTCCAATTTAACTTTGAAAAACCTCATTATTTCTTATTTTTGTCTACCACATCCATCTTGTCATCTTTTGTTCCTCCATCTGAATGCCTTTCAGCCAAATCGTGGGTACACATACTTAAAACATAACTTAATTAAATTTCCCTTTATCAAATCTTCGTGATCCCTTTATCAAATCTTCGTGAGACTGTCCATTGATGCTGCGAATCTGCGAAAATTTCCAACCGCGGCGGCCCTCTCCATCATCATCATCACGGTAAAGTCCAAAGTTCAAGAAACATGAAACATAACAAAACGTAAATATTTTTCTGGCGAGCAACTCCGCTACGTGAAGCAACAAAAGCCCCTGCAGGGCAATTAAACAAAAATGAAAACAATGTAAATATTTAAAATGAAAAGTTTATATTATAGTATTATGGTCTACCAAGTTGAATTGTTTTGATTTACACAACTTTTAGGTTTGACATCTTTTTGCCCTTAGTGAGGTATTTGTCAGAACTTATTTGAAACTTGTTTCTTTTGTTCAAGCTGTCATATTTTTTTAAGGCTTGCCAATTTTAATTGCTTTGATTCACAATTTTTTCTCAATATTAATTTTGACATCTTTTTGCCCTCTTTTTGCCCTCAGTGTAACAACACCATATAACGCTGATTTTGATGGTGATGAAATGAACATGCACGTCCCACAGTCTATGGAAACTCGTGCTGAAGTCACTGAAATTATGATGGTCCAACGCCAGATTATCACTCCGCAATCTAACAAACCTTGCATGGGAATCGTACAAGATTCTTTATGTGCTGTCAGAAAATTCACTAAAAGAGATGCATTTCTAGACAAGGTAAGAGTTTGTTCTGTTGTCTGGTCCAAGGTTTTCTTGAAAAGTTGCACAATGCTCGCTGACACTGAGAGCTTTAGTTTAATTTTTATTTAAGTAAGTCAACTTTTAAATAGAGGATGTTTAAATGACCATTCAAGTCAACATACTAAACATTATATTTGCAATACTTAACGTTAAAACAGCTACTCTCAAATTTTAAGCCTAATAACAATCAATCTGCAATTGAAAAACCATTTCCCAAGCTCTTAACTTATTTTATCTTTCAGGAAACAGTCATGAATCTTCTTCTCTGGATTCGCAACTGGAATGGTAAAGTACCTATCCCCTGTATTTTGAAGCCAAGACCGTTGTGGACGGGAAAACAAATCTTCTCTATGATTATACCTCAAGGTATCAATTCGGAAGGAATTCACTCTGCTCATCCTGATGATGAAAAAAACGGCCCCTACAAACACATATCACCTGGGGACACAAAGGTATGCAAAGACAAAGATTTAAAGAATTCTAAAACAAAAGAGTAACTTTGACCTTTCTAGTTGTGCTTGAGGTAACATTTTAAAATGTATTTTTGATAAACCATGGCCAAGTAGTAAACCTGTCGATGGAAGTGAAAAAAATTGTGTCTACTTTAAATTTAGTCGGTTTGCTCACTTGGTAGAATGAATGAGTAGCATAAAACAGGGCAACTGAATTGTGCGGTAAGTCACACTGGGAGCTGGTGGTAGGTATGGCGCTCCACCTCAGTTTAATAACCCTGCCCAGTAGTCTAGCGAAAGAGGGATAGACTGTTCTGCTGTACGACCGCTACCAACACTCTTGTCCTCCCCAATTAACTTACTTAATTTTTTATTATTTTAAAACAAGTGTATGATATTGCTTTTGTAGCTCAAAACCAGTTATGATTTTATGAAAAATCTACTTCTCGCTTGCAGGTTTTGATCGAGAATGGTGAGCTAATGACTGGTATCATTTGTAAGAAGACAGTGGGAACAGCAGGGAATTCTCTTGTACATATTATTTTCGCTGAACGAGGTCCTGAAGTTGCCAAGATGTTCTACGGAGATTTGCAAAAAGTCACCAATAATTATTTCTTAGTCGAAGGATTCAGTATTGGTAGGTATACTTATCATCCACTATCCCGCATGGCTATACCCAGGTCGTTTTTACTTATCCCAGTCCTATCCCTGGATAGTACATCTGGAAAGGAGAGCTTTCTACCCTGGTATACTATTCATCTATCTGAGCTCTTCATATAATAGGTCTGTTTTGGTCCCAATTTGAAGGTAGAAAATCTTGTTATTCAATGGTTGAAAACTTTTAAACATCTAATAAAATACCTTGGAACAAAATTATATTGAAATACCTTCCAGTAAGAAATACAACGTGTTTTCGGGAGGGATGATCGTTTTCAAGGTGGCTAGAAGTTATGCCAGCCGCTGCGCTGGATTTGATTGGGATTTGTAAAACCCAAAAGCCTGATAAAAATGTATACTGGTCTATAGTAAATTTTGTGAATCCTCACTCAAACAGGTATTGGTGATTGTATTGCTGACAGAGAGACATACGAAAATATCCGAAACAACATCAAGAAATCCAAAGAGCAGGTGATAGAAGTCATCGAACAGGCGCACAGCAATCAACTCGAACCTACCCCTGGTAACACGCTGAGAACAACCTTCGAGAACAAAGTGAACAGAATCTTGAACGAATGTCGTGATCAAACTGGTGCTGAAGCTCAGAAAAGTTTATCCGAGTTTAACAACTTCAAGTCTATGGTCGTGTCTGGTTCCAAAGGATCCAAGATTAATATTTCTCAGGTAAAGGGATATCAAAATATAATGGTTTTACGGATTTTAGTGTAAACGGTTTTTCTGATTATTTGAAATCTTGAACTTTAGGTTTTCTGTTTCCTTCTTAAGGTATGTCTTTACTCTTGATGAATGTTTTTTTATTTTCATAATAGTTCTTTTTCTCTAATTTTTTTCTCCATGAAAGTATATATTTTCTGAAAACTTATGAAATCCTCTTCAAGATGGCATTGGTTTGAAATATCATCCACAAAGACATAAAAAGATATAAGACTTGAAAAAAAACAACATTTGTCAACTTCAAATAGTTCCACGTGCCGCTGCATTCAATTTTCAAAGATAATTTTTGGATAATCAATTATCTCGATAACTTTTTGACCATACCTTCCAACCATAAAAAAGTTCCTCATGCCGCTACGTTTTGGCAAATTTGATGCAGTTTTTTTATCCGACAGAAAAAAGAATTGTCTAAAAAAGGTTGCCTCGCTTTTTTGAATTAGGTCCCAGAAAAAAAAAATTACCAAAACCTAAAAAACAAGGTTTAGAAAAGCTACTTTCTTTTTTATCAGTGAAAAAAAAAATAAGTAGGGCCTAATTTAAAAAAATGAGGCAATCTTTTTTAGACAATTCTTTTTTCTGTCGGATAAAAAAAAACTGCATCAAATTTGCCAAAACGTAGCGGCATGAGGAACTTTTTTATGGTTGGAAGGTATGGTCAAAAAGTTATCGAGATAATTGATTAGCAAAAAAGTTTATTTTATTTACTCACTCTATAAGGCGAGACCAAATTAATTTGTTGTTCTACGGGCGGATCGTCAGGAAAATATGGGTCGGTCGGTCGATAAAATATAAATAATTTTTTTATAATTGAGGGTCGGCAAAGTGCCAAGATATTTCCTTTATTATTTAAGTTGATCAAAAATTTAACCCTTTTCTTTTGATGAAGTTTATATTTCATTTGAAATGCTCGAAATTTCTAATTATATGCAATCAAATGATGCGGAAGAAATTTTCAGATTTTCCAATGATGTTTATCTTTCGAATAACCCGTGTGCAATATTTACTATAGTGGAAGATTATTATATTATTATTTTTTCAATATTAGCAGAAATAGGGTTGTCCAATGGATGAGAATGTTCTAATTATTTCATGATAACGTTTCTAGATTATTTTGAGAAAACAAATCTCACTTGAAAATCTAGAAGACCAGCATAAAATAAGTACGGAATATCAGAAAATTCGATAAGACTGAGTTTAAGGATATTTTTAAAATTTTAGAAATTTAACAAATTGGTTTTCTATCAAAACTATAATATGAAAAATTTGGCTATATCTATCTACAATAAAGACAATATACCTTCTCACAAGGTACATGACGTCATTCCAACATTATTTCAACATCCAATAAACGTTCTGATGTTGGAAGAACATTTTTCTACGTTAAAACAACGTTTCGTGCCTGCTGGGTTAAACTTATTTCTAAATAGTACAAAGTTTCAAGATCGATGTGTCATACAAAAAAAACTACTATTCCATAAAAACACGTAATGTAATTATCTCCCTAATATTTGTATTTCATGTAAGTATCTCCCTAATATTAATATTATATACGACGTGAACACACTTTAAATCCATGATGCTAAGTTATTAAAGAAGCCA
>JAUKWF010000908.1:0-10403 GCA_032356525.1 Eutonina indicans
TGTTCTGTTATTAAAATGCCATTAAACAATAATGACATTTTCACGAATATTCATTCTCCTCCTGAGCGCTTTACACCGAATAAACGACGTCTAGATCCGTCTATGCTTACCTCAATTCTGCATTCTTTAGCTTGACGTCCAGATGGATTTTCTCATGACGTAACAACCGTAAATCAGCATCAAACAAAATCAAATGATCTCGTATTTCTTTTAGTAATTCGTTACGCGCATGCGTCAACCTATATACAAAATGAAAAATTAACGATTCTATTTTCGGGTACTTCTTAGATTTTATTTAAAAAGCTAGGGAAGTCTACTAGAGTATTATAGAATATTTCAACCAGTTTTTTTTATATTTAGTATTTTTTTGTATCGTTTTGACCATATTTGGGTAAACAAATGTTATATGTTATATGTAAATTTAAATTTACTTTCTTGCACCTAAATATTTGTTGTAAATCCCGAATAACCCCATTCCCAGATATTCTGTCCAGAGATTTGGATCATTTTCCCCTCTTTACCTGATTTCTTGTTCTTTTTCAATTTGAAGTTGCAATGGCGACTTTTCATCTTCATGAACCATGCTCAAACCTTCTTCGATCGTATTGGGCGATTCACAAACTACACTAGAACCAGACGGGGGTACGCTCGAAAAAGATGACATGATCGATGTTGATCGAAGACGGGGGTCGTTGGTTGCACGTGTAGTTGTAGGTTTGCTAATGTGAGACTGGATGAAAAAGAAAAACAAAATTTGAATAAAAAGTCAATCCTAGATCCACAAAACAACTTAAATAAAGTCTATTCTCTGCTTTTATACCTACGAAACACGACCATTTTGGTCTTATTATAGATATAGATAGATATAGTAAATATTTCAACTCGATCTAAAGAAACTAGAGCAAAGGATACTGATATCCCTTTGGGATTACATCTGTGTACGAGGTGATAAATTGAAAAAACGAAAAAAAAAAAGAAAAAAAAAATACCTCGTTGCCATGACCACTCACTGTGCCAGTTTGTACATCATCTATGCGTGTAATTTCAAGACCCAACACATTTTGGCGGAACTCGATCAAAGTTTCAGTTGTATATTCCATTTTCCTAGATAGAATAAAAGATCAAAGTTTCAGTTGTATATTCCATTTTCCTATAGATAGAATAAAAAATCAAAGTTTCAGTTGTATATTCCATTTTCCTATAGAATAAAAGAAAGTTTCAGTTGTATATTCCATTTTCCTATAGAATAAAAGAAAGTTAATTGTGATGACAACCAGTAAAGCCGTTGACAAAAAGCTCACCAAGACAAATACGCCTTGGAAACGGATCATCTAAAAATAACTCGACAATGTGTTTCTCATAAGAAGCAACTATTCAGTTCGTTCAAGAATGCGCATCCACTGTATCAAGAATCCACTAGTACGCACTGAAATTTAATGAGAAGAGAAACGCTACGCTTGGACTCTGGTAACTCGAAGGATTTGTCTCAACAACTTATTTAAAACTAACTATTTCATAATCTGTTCACCAAAACATACTAGTTTGCCTGAATATACAGTTTGAATACTTGCTCTTACATCTTCCCAACGAAACAATTTAAATACTTATGGTCTTACTTTTCAGGTTGTTCTTCAATTCTCATTTCCGGAATGCTAGGTATGGTCACGTGACATCGTTCTGGCAGTTGTGATTGGACGTCTTGTAATTCCTCCACCAGTGTTCGAATCTAACAGTATGAATATAATACCATTATTATATACGATCGAATATAATTTCCCTCTTCTATCTGAAGTGACGACTTTGAAATCAATTTTAGGTGTGTTATCGCCGTACGCGTGATAAAAGTGAGTGATCACACAAGCCACGTTTCAAGATACTCATGTCATAGCTGTTATGATTAATAGCTTATACCATGGAACCTTTGAAATTAAGTCGGCGAAAATTCACAAAAAAACAAAAACTCACTTTCTCAATAGTATTTATTTTTCGATCACGGAGTGCCATAAGATTTTGATTGAAACCTTGTTTCAGATCGTGTATCTATAAATAAAGAGATTATTAACATATAGTACAGCTGAAGTTTAGAAAAACTTGTTTTAGTATTAAAACATTGCTCACATTAGGGAGAAATACGCCTGATGGAGATAACAACTGATTTCCGATAGCCTCGCACACTTTTGTGTCTACTGACTAAAAACAATGACGTAAAAAAATTACCGATGTATAGATAGCTAAAAGAAAACGCTTATTGCGATTGATTCCATATAACAAAATTGTTAGGAGAACAGTAGCTATCCACTCACATTGACTTTCAAATCGAATAATTCCGCTCTTTTCTTTTCCGCATTGACACGCTCTTCTTCCGGAACAACGAAATCAGCCGCCGTTTTCAACTTGAAATCACCAATTGTTTTCTGCGCATGCTCAATAGAAGAGACATCATCTGGGTCCTCGTAAGTTTCGTCGGGTTTGCCACGGTAAAGTTCTTCCCACTTAATAACGAATGAAATTGATTTTTTTTATATGTTAGTCGACCGCAGTTTAAGACAACATTTCTTATATCGCTACTGCCGGTAGCAGGGAAAGTTTTATGGGAAAAAAAGTTTTGAAGCTTAACTCAACCTAAAAATTGTTAGTATTTTACAGAAGAAAGTTCCGCAGTTGAACAATTTCGCGAGAAACCGCGTGAAAGTTTCTGCCGAGTCCTAGGCATGCGCGGATATACCCCCTGCAACTATGCAACTGCAGGGGGTGCTTCTTTCCAAAAAGAAATCTTTTTGTGCAAATTAAGGAAACTTACTAAATTTTACGTCTTATTATGTAGCCCCGCCTAAAATATGCAGGGGGTCTGAGAAGTACTGGATCCGCACATGCTAGGCACCAAATACCATCTTTTAGTAAATCTTATCCAGCAAGAAACCAAACTCGCGACCATGTGAACCGTACAAACATAAGTTGCTCGCAGAAGCAAACTTAAAAAAAGATTAGCCAATCGCAACAAGAAGAGAGTCAACAAATTAGCCGTTAAATATACATTGATTATAAATTATTTTGAATTAAAGTTGATCATTCCTGGATTAAGTGTATTTGAAAAACGATTAGCCAATCGCAACAAGAAGAGAGTCAACAAATTAGCCGTTAAATATACATTGATTATAAATTATTTTGAATTAAAGTTGATCATTCCTGGATTAAGTGTATTTGAAAAACTTCAAATTTCAACAAAACAAAACAAACCTCTTTTTGTCGCGCGATTCGTTTCTGTTTTCTTTGTTCTGCTTTCTCGATCATCTTCGCTACTTTACCGTCCAATTTTTGTGATGGTTGTTGAGGATGCTTCTGCGCATGCGTGAATTCGTCTTGCTCTTGTAAGTCATTGTTTAAACTATTACGCTTTTGTTTGCTTACAGATGTGCGGCGGTTAGTTTGACCTGAAATGTTTAGAAATTAGGGAAAAGTAATAAACACGTTTTTTAACAAAACTACAGTTTTCATTCTCTTGATTTGTTTATTTATGGTCAATTGTCAATAGCACTCTTGACTGGGAACTGTAATAGAGAGATTGAGCATTATCAGGAAAAACATTTTCAAACAAAGGGAATTAAGACTAAATAATATATTGCCATTATTATTATTATATGAAATATACTCCGATTACTTATTAATTATCTTACTTAAATTCTTCAAGACTGCTAATTATGTTCTGTTTTTTCTGCGCTATTCTAATCAATTACTAAAAGTCGTTTATGTGAATAGTTTTGAATTACACTAAGCATAATCAATGCTGAATTTTAATCATGTAAATAGTCGTTATTCTAACGCAAACCTTAGTCACTGCAAGTACTGCTGATATTTAGACTGTCATTTTCTCTAGCTTATTAAATAAGCCATTTCAATTTTGTAAATAGTTTTAACATTGAAACGTTCAAAAAAATAATGACACATTCAAAATGCGTCAGCCGGGAATCGAACCCGGATCTATTGCTTTGAAGGCAACAATGCTAACCTTTACACCACCGACGCTTATGCTAGCGTAACAAATCTAACCTAGAAGTCTACTTTGATAAGCTGTGAAATGTTTCTTTTAAATGTTATACACTTAAGACATTTTTTCAAAAAATTTGTTTGATGTGGTTAACCAGGATGTAAAGTTCATTCTCATTGAAGATATTAACTGTGAAGATAAACAAAAACCAAGACAGAAGAACATTTCAAATAAAACTTTCACAGCTTATCAAGGTTTACATCTAGCTTATATTTTCTTGACTATTATAAGCGTCGGTGGTGTAAAGGTTAGCATTGTTGCCTTCCAAGCAATAGATCCGGGTTCGATTCCCGGCTGACGCATTTTGAAATCGTTTTGGAAATAAGACTGTTGAAGATCAACAATCTAACGGACAGTACCGGATAGTCCGGATAGCTGATTGCGTGCTAGAAGCCTTCATAACGCGAAGTATACTTTTACTCTGTTTAAACTGTGCAATGTTTTTAAGATCCAGTCTAGTCTTAGTTGGCGACTTATAGTTCTAATGCTTTTTATACTCTAGAAAACGCTAATTGCTAGTTCTTCCACACCCTTCAAATACTTTACTTCTGTAGATCTGTAGACTTTAACTTAAGCAAAATTATGTAGAGTCTAAACATACTGTAACAAAGCCATTTCAATACATCTTCAGTTTAGCGGATCTATGAGTTCGCTTAATCATAAGTGGTAAGTAAAACAGAAGTCATTATTTCCACGATTTTGTAGAAGGTGATAAATTTTAAACCATAGTTAGTAATTAGTCCGGTGCCCCGTATTTGAACATGACCCTAGGCTACTTGTGGGTGGCTAGGAGTTACGTTACCCATACAACAGGGATCAGTATAATATAACATCACAATTTTTTAAAACACTTGGGCCTATACCGGGCTTACTGTTATAATTACCGCTCACTGTCCTCCTGTATCTTAAGCAAACCCTATATAGATCCACTAACGCGCCATGGCGCCTAAAAGATGTATTAATACCGACTGGGGATGATTCTCAAAACGGACGCTTCTTAAACTAACGCTGAAGAGTAATAAACTAAAGCAACTAATTTAAAGTAACTAATTTGTACTGTACTAAATACCTTTTCTTCTTCCACCGAAAACTTTTCTACATGCTGAAATGGAGAAAACAATATAACATTAAAATTAAAAGTTCTTATAAAAACATGCGAATGTCAGTATCAGGTACTAATGATAGGCAGGGCGTACTGATGGTAGAAAGTACGTACTTATGGTAGGAAGGGCGTACTGATTGAAGAAAGGGCGTAATGATGGTAGGAAGGGCGTACTGATGATAGGAAGGGCGTACTGATGGTAGGAAGGGCGTACTGATGATAGGAAGGGCGTACTGATGGTAGGAAGGGCGTACTGATGGTAGGAAGGGCGTACTGATGGTAGGAAGGGCGTACTGATTGAAGAAAGGGCGTATTGGTGGAAATAAGGCCGTACTTATGAAAGGCGTATTAAATGTAGGAAGGGTAGGATGGTAGTGATGATGATGGTAGGAAGAGGGCGGGTCATTGGCGCGTTTACCTTCAAGAGGAAGTCTGGGTACAAGAGATGTATGCAGCAAATGTAGCAAATTTGCAGGTACAGCCTTAAAATCAAAGTGTCATAAAAACCTTTTCTTTATTTTCTTTATATAATTCTAAAGTTTTCAAATAGTGTACATGCTAAAAACTTATTCCTATTATTTATTTTGGTTCACAAAATTATACCGTTGAAATTCTAGATGGATGTCGGCGTGGTATCTTATATATTTTGTTTTGTCGTCGCAAATTACAAAGATACACAACGTCCAAATAACGTTACCATAATGTCGTATGGACACGTCATGCCAGTGTAAAATGCGGAACAGCAAATGTAAACACGCTACCAAGATATTTTGTGTTTATGTTTAGAAAACAACACGTGTTTTAGAGAAGAAACAACTATGGTAACTCAACCTTACATCATTTGCAGGAATAATGAACAACAGCGGTTGAGAGAGAAATTAATTTCTTTTGTTATAAAAGTCTCCTCTTCAGTTGTTTTACATATATTTAAAAAAAAGACGTAACCCTCTGATTCCTGATTCTGTATATATCTACTCGGCGAGCTGTAAGAGAAGGCGTATAGATTCAACTTTATGTTCAGTTTTGCAGACCAGAAGAAAGAAAGAATAATTTGATGATGGGAAGCTTTTTTAAAGTGATGTTGCTGGTTACCGTTGTTTTATCAATGTCTGATGGACTACCTTCAGGTCTGTTAACTAATTACTTGAAAAAGTCGATCTGTATGTGTATAGACGCGGATTTCATGTGACATTGTTGGTTTATTACGGCCCGTTCGGCCCTAATGTTTTGAAGTCAAAAGGGATTGATTTTTAGCTTAAAAGCAACAGCTCTTGTTTAATTGTTTGTTTTTATTGAAAAAGTTGTGGAAGCTGATATTTATATATGTTAACATTATATGAGCAAAATATCAAAATTTGAAAACATTCTGCCTTACAGCTGAGGAAATATATTAGGTAGATCTTGCTCTCTCACCTAAACAACAATGCTTTTTGACTCCAAAAAATTAATTTACCACGTGCATGTTCAATGCGCAGTGCAAAACGTTAACATTGAAATCCGTTTACAAATAATCTCAATAATGTATACATCCTCCAGCGGCAGACACAGTATTTTATTTTACCCCTACTCAAATATATAAAAGTGACTTATTTTCTTCGGCAAAAACATAGATACATATGACCATTTATTTAAAACAACAAAGTCATTTTCTACCCCTGCTTGAGTAGCATGAGCAGAAGTGTGGGTCCGCCCCTACACCCTCTAGAACGTGTGGATGTAAAATTTACGTTGAATTACATGAATTTTTTAACATTTAAAACGGTCGAATAGTAGATCAAGGACCACCCAAAAGATCCCTTTTATATATCTGCTAAATCGCGGTAGGGAGTTGAGTAAACATACCTTTTACCTTAATTTTACTATTTGTGATCTGGTGATTAACAAAGAGGCATCAATTATCATTTTTAAGACTCTCTTGTACAACAAAACACGTGTCGAGCACCCTACAACAACGGGATACTGACTGTTTTTTCATTTGTACTGGGAAATACAAATCCCGAGGTCGAATGTGCAGACCGAGGGCTTTGTATGAGTACAGTACAGATTAACAAACAGTCAGTATCCCGTTTATTACCTGGTCCTGATTTTATCTTATTTTATTTTATTGTGCTTTCTTTTGTTTACGTTTCTAAACAATCAGTACTGGTTTGTACAGATGCCCTCGGATTTTCCCGCAGAAAACATCTAAACCAATCAAAAGCGCGGATTTAGCCGTATAGTCCTTTTTAAAAATGGTGTCCAGGTAATAATTACTAATATAACTTATATTATTCTGGTTAATCGTTAACTGACAATGTTCATTTTTTCTCTTTGATAAATCAGCAGAAGAGAGCTTGGCAGACATGCTGACAAATATGAGGCTAGAAGAGGAAACCGAAGAAGAACAAGATCAAGAAAACCAAGATCAAGCAGACCCTATATTTTGGTTTCATAGAGATAATGCTCCAGAAAACGATAACGATAAATCAACAGAAGAAAACTTATCATCTACGAAACTAGTGAATGAAGAAGAAAGCGAAGAAGAAGAAGAATCACTAGTAAAACAGAATGATCCATCGCATTATGAATATCAATCATTTAAAAAGAGATATCCTGACTTCTCAAACTATTGAAACAAGTGTAAAAAAAAACTGGATGGAGACGACCTATATTATTACTAGTACTCCAAATTCAGTGTTCTTGCTACTCTTAGCTGGGCAAGCTTATTCCATGTAGATAAATTATTCAAGGTCAATTTTGAATGAGAATAAATAAAAATCCATTAGAACCTACATAATGCATTTTTTTATATCGCAAAACTGGGCTACATTATTCTATAGAACGCCGTCATAGAAAGTTATTATGGAATACAAAATATATAAAAATTAATAATGGTACCGTACCACAATGGTGGATGCAGTGGATCTTAAAACTGCATCAAAAAGTCGTTCATTTTTAATGAAGATCTTAAATTTATAATTGTCGAGAAGCCTCACTACACACCTACCGTTGAGAGAGAATTTTAAAAACATACCTTTCATTAGTCCAGACGCTCCTTTGATTGTAATACGTCTCTTATTTTCTTTCACTAGTTCAAAGAACTCTTTAGATAGTTCACTTGCACGAAATGAAGCAACGGTGTGTTCAGCCATGAACGAATATAACACGATACGATCACATTCAATACAATCCTGATACCTAACGAACGAAAAGTAAATATAATTCAGTTGACAAAAAGGCTTATTGAATAGAAGAAACATGCAATGGAAATAAGCGCAAAGATACCTTAGCAAAACCTTCATGAAAATGATTACCGTATATTCTCGCCCTCTCGAATACGCGCCCACCCACTCTGAAATCTTTTAATAACCGCCCTCTCGAATAAGTAAATACGGAATACAAGAGCTAAAGGGGTGCTATTATTTGAGTTCGGAGTAAAGTAACATTAAATTTTGTTTTTTATGTATCTTGTGTTGTGAGAATGTTATTACGTGTTACGTAATGGGTTATTGTTATGACTGGGTCAGCGAGACCTCTATTGTATATAGTAAACGAGGCCTATATAAGCCACCTTTGTTTCGATTTTTGAGTTAGATTAAAATAGTATATGGAAAGACACATATATAAATAAGAAACCAACTCTCGTGAAAAACAGTTTTTAAATGTGTAAATAGATCTTATGATTTATGTAAAAGAAAAAGAAAATTCAAGTGACTAAAATAAAGAATTTTTTTATAAGCACCCCTGTGCATGTCGCTAATTCAAAACCGAACGTTAAGTGAAAACGTGTGTATAAATGGCTCAAATAGTAATTAAATATTTAAATAAACAAACACCTGGTTTCTACGGTATGGTATATAGACAATCTTTCTTTCTTTTTATCTTTTTTTCTTTCTTATTTTTGATATTTTTAATATGTGTAATGCAAACAGACATACGTGTCAAAGGAAAGAAATTCGTTAAACAATTAAAACAATTAAGTATGAATAGGAAATAAATTTGCAAAAATTAAATAGCTCGTAATAGCTCATCAAATAAATGGCTAGTGTGTTTGTAGAGAGTAGTAAGAAAAGTGTAAAGAAAGAGAAATATGAAAATTACCCGAAAATTACTGCGAAAATAAAATTCCATGTTCTGTTTACTGTTTTGTTTTTGTTATGTAATTACCGTTGGTCGTTTACCAAGAGCTGTTGAAGACGAATATACTCATATTCTTCTAAATTTTTATTCATGTCGCTAATTGAAAACCATGTCGTTAATTGAAAACCGACGTAAAATTATGAAAAAAGTCATTATCTTCGAAATTGTTGTTCATGTCGTTAATTGAAAACCATGTCGTTAATTGAAAACCGACGTAAAATTATGAAAAAAGTCATTTTCTTGTAAATTGTTATTCATGTCGCTAATTGAAAACCATGTCGTTAATTGAAAACCATGTCGCGTTAATTGAAAACCGACGTAAAATTATGAAAAAAGTCAATTTCTTCTAAATTTTCATTCATGTCGTTAATTGAAAACCCTGTCGTTAATTGAAAAGCGAAGTTAAAAAAGAAGAAAAATAAGTTTCTCCTAAGTTTTTATCCATTTCGTTTAATTGAAAACCGACGTAAAATAATGAAAAAAAGTCATTATCTTCTAAATTTTCATTCATGTCGTTAATTGAAAACCATGTCGTTAATTGAAAACCGACGTAAAATTATGAAAAAAGTCATTTTCTTGTAAATTGTTATTCATGTCGCTAATTGAAAACCATGTCGTTAATTGAAAACCATGTCGCGTTAATTGAAAACCGACGTAAAATTATGAAAAAAGTCAATGTCTTCTAAATTTTCATTCATGTCGTTAATTGAAAACCGAATTAAAATTATTAAAATAGTCATCTTCTTCTAAATTGTTATTCATGTCGCTAAATGAAAACCATGTCGTTAATTGAAAACCGACGTAAAATTATGAAAAAAATCATTATCTTCTAAATTGTTATTCATGTCGCTAATTGAAAACCATGTCGTTAACTGAAAACCGATGTAAATTAAGAAAGAAAGCCATTATCTTCTAAATTGTTATTCATGTCGCTAAATGAAAACCATGTCGTTAATTGAAAACAGACGTAAAATTATGAAAAAAAGTCATTTTCTGCTAAAATTTTATCCATGTCGCTAATTGAAAACTTGAGGATGCTAAAGATGAATTTAGATTATTCTGTAACACTTCAAGATTGTTAAACAAATTACCCTTAACACTAAAAGCCACAAAGATGTCTAAAATATTTAGTTTGAT
>JAUKWF010000909.1:0-10403 GCA_032356525.1 Eutonina indicans
TAAAACTTCATCGAGAAAGAAATCTCGGAAGAATAAAAATAAGAGTGGTCACATGATGGATGTATCTCCTAGTGTTGGAATGGTGAGTGATGAATGTGATAGTGTGAACATGGATGTGTCACAAGAACACGAGGCTACAGAATGTAAGGCGAATAAAATAACTGAACATAAACGCAGCATGCCTACATCTTTTTGTTTCGGTCGCGGTGTGCCGGTTTTTCAAAAGTCAAATAATATTCCGAAATTGACACAGATATAAACGACAAGATAACGTACGGACTTATGAATTATTTGATTTTATTTATTACAGTACACCGTATTATAAAGATGATGAAATCCATATATTATAGTTGAACATCTTTAATGATTCCTATCATTTGAATCTTGTCAATCCCATAATGCTCACATGGCAGACTGTTAAAAATGTTTTTTGTACATATGTATATCCTAGTTATTATTTTGGGATTCAAAAGATTACAATTGTGCGTACTCTTGAAAAGTAGAACTATGCATAGTAATATCTGGATTTCATCATAATATTTTTATTGTCGTCTATTAGTAAATAAAGAATTTATCAGTTTCCTCTCCGATCTTGTTTTGTACAGAGGTGTTATCTTCATAGACATGAAGCTCTTGCAAATTTTTAACAGTCAATTACTTTTGATGACTTATGTTAGTTCACTCCTCCTGAATATTAGCTTCATGTCTAGATCCGCCAATGTCATTTCTCAGGTTCAGTTTGTTCGTTAATAGAAATATAAAGGATATCTATAAATACATATTTTGTTAACTTTATTTCTTTCTCTTCTGTAACCACCGAACTAATTGTTCTTATCTTGTAAGGCTAGACCAGGGTTACAGAATTTGAAGTCCTGAATCGATTTAACTTAGCGTCATAGGACCGTAACAAGACCTTAATTGGAAGATATATAGCTGTAGGATAAAGTTTTTATTAGAAAATACGGACGAAATGTTCAACATTTAAAACTTAATCGTTTTCAGTTTTGTTTGAATTTTTCTTTTTAAAATATCGTTTTTGCAATTCAGGATTTCCAAATTGACCAGATTTGTCATGCAACACGGTACACAAGGTATCCGGGAAAATACTATCGTCTGTTATATGGCTCTCTTTAAAATACATAAAAACTTCTCTTTGTGTTATAAAAGCAATTAGTTCGGTTTTTAATTCTTAATGACAGTAAAAATAAAAGGTATTTCGAATTAATTTTCACTTGATTCACTTTTATCTAAGTCCTTTGGGAGTTTTTTGACATGATTTTGTATCCTGAATAAATTAAAAATAAAAAGTATACTAAAGAGAGTAATACAAGTACTTTTTTCCGGACACCCTGTACAGTCTTGTAAGATATGTTGTTTTTTAGCTCAACATTTTTCTTGTTTATGGGATTCACACTTAAGCCACGTTAAGATAGCCTTTTTTGTTACCACTGTTATAACCGGATAATTCAAATTTCTTTCCTTGATGGGTTGAATATTTATTTGGGGAAACATATGTTACATTGAAAAAAAAATACCGACAGCTTCGATTCCTAGTCTTGTTTGAAAACAACTTGACAACAACAAACAGCTAAGTATGTTTTTGTCTTTAATATTTACTTTTATTTCATAATGTTACTTTTCCACCTTTTTCTTACAAAAAAAATATTTATACATCTAAGCGGTCAAAGGTAGCTTTCGATTTCTCTGAGTGAAAGATATAAAAGTTATATACACAGAAGGAATTTCTACAATTTGTAATTTATAACCTCTAATCTAGTACGTTTATCACACTTTAGGTGGGTTTGACGGAGAGGGCGTTACTGACGGCAGTCTACTGTGGTGGTTAAAAAGGTACTGTTGCGATGATTTACTAATAAAGATTAGATTAGATTGCATGTAATGAGAATGAGAAATTTTGATATAAAAAAGATAAATAGCTGTACAGTATTTCTAGTCAAACCTGACTATCTCCGCTAGTCATTGATGCGTATGCGATTACTTTAAGATACACATGTACACATTAAGATGCACATACTTGTTGAAGACAAGGAATTTCCTAGACGTGACAGTTAGAGAACAATTTAATCTACAATGATCCTGTGTGCAGAGAACAATCTAAAGACTATCGGAATGCCGGCCTTATTTCTCATAATTGTCGTTAAAGGTTGTGCATGAGTTACACAGTGTATATTATCCTTTATTTGCGAAAGCAGTCCACTGAGTTCACTATTAAAGAAGGGAAGTGATATCATCGCTGTTTTTTGTGTCATACTCGACTCCGTTCTCAACAACAATCATAGGCTGCAAATCAGTTGATAACTTGTGGCGACTGCCACCACCCGAAGGCGTGCCGCCATCATGGTTATTGTGGTGCGGTAATGATTCCAGACTTACGCCTCTCGCGCTGCCTATGCTAGGTTGTGGCGTGTGACGTCCAGCGTTGTATGACGTCATCATGACGTTATCGCCACCGGCAATATCGCCACTGCTATGATGTGTTGCTAGGAGACGTTTGTTGCCTTGGATACTGTCGTGATGTTTGGCATGATGGTCGTCATCATCATCTTCATAATCACTGCACACGTCAATACATGTCTCTTCCTGTACACAAATATAATATACAGTTGGTTTAATAGTTGGTCACGTGCAATACAAAATAAGCTATACAGGGTATCCGGAAAAAAGTGTCGACTGTTATTGCTTTCTTTAGTAGATTTTTAAATTTATGCATGATATAAAATTTTATTGTTGAAGCACATATGATTGTAATAAAAATATATAAAACTTGTCTGTGTGTTATAAAAGCAATCAGTTCGGTTTATGATTGCCAAAGGTATTTCACTTTTTAGGCTTTTTAGGTCCTTTGGGAGTTATTGTGACATGATTTTGTATCCTGAATAAAGTATAAATAAAAAATGTCCTAAACAGAGCAATACAAGTCGATACTTTTTTCCGGATACGCTGTATGTACAGTGTTAAAAAATATGTCATTAATAAATAGCAAACTTCTTCATTGATTATCTAGAATCGAATTACTCTACTTAAACCAAGGAATTACTTAATGTTTTTAGGCTGTTTTGATGAGTGGTTTTACAGTAATTCAGCCATATTATCCGGCAAAAATTATAAAATCTATTACCGCCGTCATTTGATTACACGGTAAGATTTCAAAATTTCGCTGTGGGAATTTTCGATTTTTTTTTCTCCTGAGATTCTGCCACCTTGATTAATAATTTCCATCCAATAAGGGAATAACTTTATAATTCAATTAACTTACCTGAAAATCGGTGTGATCGTCAAAAGCATCGTGCACGGTCAATGGTTCGAAAAATTTCACACGCACAGCCAAACCTTAAAGAAACAACAATCAATCAAAGACCATGCTTATAGAGTTATTATGGTTCATTTATAGTTGTTTTCCTTGCTCCACAATATTTCCACGTTATTTCCACAAATTTCGGAATTAAAGCAACGGCAAAATACATACAGTGGACTCTGTCTAAAGCGGAAACAATCGGTGCAAAACAAATTGACAGATGTCCGTTTTATTACATGTCAAACATTTATTTTTAGGCAAAACATTTTACAAGAAACGAAATTAGGGACTTTATTTTAGCCACATAAGCACTAATCATAAGAAATTTGGCGGGAAAATAATTTTTGGCGGATTTGTCGGAATTTAATTTTGCGGATGACGAGAATTATTGAATTTTGCGGATCACCAAAAATATCCTCATGAGGCTAATTTATGTGACAACGTTTGATGTTGTTTCAACTAAACTTGAGATTCTAATACAGGTTGTTGCAAAATTACATGGAAAAATTAAAAAAAAATAATTTGAGTAGGTTGCTAGTAAAACTGAATTTGGGAGATGGGAAAAAAAATAAATTTGGCGGGAATTTTATTTGGTGGATAGAGAAACAAAACTAATTTTTGCGGAAATTTAATTTGGCGGATTTTTGCCAAAACTGCCAAATTGTTTTTCCGCCCAAATCTCTTCCCTTAAAGTACGTAAAGTAACTGAGAAATGTATGCATCGTAAAGCAGGTTGTGGTCTTAACATCCAGTGCAGTTTTTATTCGCTGGTATTGAAAAAGCTATGGAATGGGCAGAACAACATAATTAGTTAATTTATAAATGATACACTGATAAAAATGTAAAATTATTGATGAATAGTTTGTGCGATACTTGATCTTTAATTTCAAATACAAAAACATCTTGTTTGCTTACCTGTTATAATACCACTAATGATTGCAATGACACAAGTTGTCGCCAAACCACCCAGCTGAAAAGCGCCCTGTACATAAGCTGATCGGTTTTTACCAGGGCGGAAGGCGGGATTGATTTTCAACAAATCTTCAAATTTGGTTGTGTTTGATGCAGGTGTTCGGGCGGGATATAGTTGGTAAAGACTATAATGTAATATTTGATAAATTATGCTTATTGTTTACATGATAACACCATGACTTTTATTATTAAATGTTGATTTTCGGTGGAAATAACAGATTCGGTCAGTGGCGGATCCAGAGGTGGAGCTTAAATAGAGGAGGAGAGTAGAATCTAATTATTAATTCATAATGCGGATTTTGCAAAGGTTAACGACCGTTTAATTACAGTTTGATCGCCCTCTGTAATAGAGCCTGACTGTCAAAACTATTCAAATTTCAAATTTCACTAAAAAGAGTTTACCTAAAAATAATGCTTACCTAGTTTTGTAAGTTTCTTCCGTTGCTAAACAGGCGGCGACAATACTCGCTACTGCACTCACAACAGCTGGTAATCCGTGGGTGGCACTTACACCTCTGACGTCATGAATGTTGAGAGAACGGCGGAGCTTTGGCTAAATAAAACATTAAGAATTATCACAACATTAAATAGTTGAATAGTCTGTACATTGTCATCTTCAAAAAAATATTGCTTTAAAAAACTGCTTAACCCTATTCACGGCAGAGGTTTTTTCTGTATAACTTTTTTTTGGATTAAGATTTTAAGTTGATTTTTCTACTAGTTTTCCTAAAATTTTATACATAAAATCATAAAAATAAAAAAAAAATTATTTTCAAAATATCCCAAAATTGACCATTTTGAACCCTTAGTTACGAATTTCAATATATTTTAGTACAAAATGGCACCGAAATGCAACTGCTCATAACTTTTGATCGGTTTAAGGTATCAACATCAAACTTTCAGAGATTATTCAATACCATAAATTAAAAACAAAAATAATCAAAAAAAAATTTATGACGTCACAAATCCATAATGGCGCGCCAAAACATAAAAACTATTTTTTGCTACTTTTGGCGCACTGTACATGCTCAGGACTTGATTTTTTCTAAATTCTGAGAAGATAACTACGAAAGCTTTTTATACAGGCTATTCAAATATCGAAACAGATGTTCAAAATTATTTTTCTAACTCTTTGAATTGCTCCTTGAATTTGGTCACTTTTTCTCAATTTTTCTCAAAAAAAAAATTTTGTTTATTGGGTGACTGTGCATATGTGTACCAAATTTCAGACCATAATCATTTTCAAATCAAAAGTTATGAAGGGGGGGGGGGCACTATCCGTTAAGACTCAGAAGAAGGGATTACCGGAACACATCATCTAAGACTTTCAATCTATAACACTTATCTAAAAATACTTAGTTTAAAAATTGCAATACCTTCCCTCAGGGCGAATTAAACAAATAAATTAAGAGAGGGTGCACTTTTGTAGTAAACAAATATTCAACTAAGTGTTCTAGAGCCTAAGTGGACACATTTAATCTCTTGCGTATTTGTAATACATTTGTAATTTGTAATAAACAATTTCTTGTTTAACTTAGGAGTCATAAATTGTATTCTTATTGCGACTTTTATTAAATAGGTAGTAATATTTTGTTAGTCATTGTCTTGTACCATTCTTTCAGGGACCGTATTATTTATTATCTTACCAGTAAGAACTTGTAACCCATCACAGACACAACTGCGCCAATAACACCAATAATGATTGAACCCCAAGGTCTCACCATTAACGCCGAAACAGCACCGATAGCAATTCCACCAGTCAATGTTGCATTTTGAAGATGAAGCTTGAAAGAAAAGGTGTTTATAATTGGATCATACTCGTTTGTGCTACATCTTGGATCACCCTTAATCTACCTATATTGTTTAGTTAGCCTCTTCATCCAGGGGCGGATTAAAGAACTTAACTTTACCCCTGCTTAAATTTGTAAAGTGATATATTTCTACTGTAATAACATAGATATAGCTATGATAAACACTTATTGGCTTTAAAGTGTTTATCATAGCAGTGAACAGGGCTCTGGGATCTGCCCCTGACATCTTACTTACTTCATCAATGCTCACTATGTGCGGTAATTCCGATATTTTTTTTGATTTCTTTGGTGTATAGGACTGTCATAATTTGTAGTTCGAGTCTTTGGTTCACGAACTGAGTGTCAAATACGTAGCGTTAGGCCCACCTGCAGGGTGTCTGTCTATACAATGTTTGTCTTCAGATCTCTAAGAATGATTATGATTTGTTGTGCTTATAATTTGAAAATTCTTAATAAGAGAGCGAACGGTAATCTAAAAGTAATTTTCTTAATAACAGTTCACTATCTTACTGAAGGTTTGCTATATATTTAGATCCACTCATACTTACAATGTTGAATCTGTTCCCTTTACTTTGCAACACGGTAACGGAGAAGGTTGTGATACAACTAGCAGCCAATGCGTAATAAGTGTTAGCAATGGCTCTACGTTTAGCAGCTCCCATCACAAATGAACTGTTCAAACTTGGGAAGTAAATCCATAGAAACAAAGTACCTGTATACAATTATAAAAAGAAAGTATAACAATATATATTTAAAACTACAAAAAATGCCACCTAATTGTAATTTCCAACGAGCGAGCGAGCTACCTACAAAATTTGTGTTTGGCAGGTATGTTTTTAATAACTGGAAAATCGCATTGTTCTACACACAATTCGATGTACAGGGTATATAAAAAAATAGAAGTGAAAGCAAACTTCTTAACATTTTATAATTTAAATATTTTTTGCCAAACAACTATGTCTGCTGGAAATTATACCTATGTGTTCTGCACCATTATTTTGTTACTTTACAAAAACAAAGGTGTTCGACAATCTATTTTTAGAATTCAGCTAGAAATGGTGACTAAAATGTTCGCCTGCTGTAGTTTTAGTATGTGTTGAGCAGATAATTTTTGTCTGCTGGATTTTTTAAAAAATGACCATATATTATAAAAATTGGCCGTTGATTGGATGCTTCTGAATTTTAGATGGTTAAGTTTAGATACGATGTAACAGAAACCGTTCTTGCTTGATTTTTAATTATATCGGTTTCCTTAATCAGTTCTTGACAATGTAGAAATAACTCAGGTACTGAAATAATTTCACCCAGATTTCAAATAATATCTCTTACTATAATCAAATCAAAGTAGACCAATTTAGTTCCATCTTTTGTCTATACGGGTATTTGCAGTAGAAAACGAGGCTTATCTACGCGCATGAAGAGAGTGTAAACTGCAAATGAAACTATTTCAAAATTATTTACTAAATGGAACTTAAAACCCTCGTCGTGATTTTAATAAACATAACCTTGCTATCAGCCAAACGGGTAAAAACATAAGGTTACAACTTCAGCTTACCTATCATGGCATACATTTCTGATTTGTAAGACATTGACAGCGCTTGACTGGTACAAATCTTTTTGGAGAAAATCATCTTTGAAACTACCATGCCAAACACTGCACCAAACAAATGCACCACCATCGATTTACCGTAATCACTAGCTTGCAACAAGTACAAGCAAATCATTTCATTGATGGTGAAAGCAATGGTCTCCAACATAGCAATGATTAGAAGTTGTAACGAGTTGACTTTACCAATCAAAGCGCCAAGAGAGATCAGAACAACGAGTACTGCGTAATCAGCATTTATCATCCTGAAATTGATAATAGTTAAAAATAATGGTGAATTGCATGCACAGACAATGAGGGAGGACTACCCTAAAAAAAAGCAAAACTCGCTGAATTCATGAATGCGGATTTGATCGCGAATCTTTTTCACCAATAGTGAAAAGATTGAGATTTACCTTCCTATTTTCTTATTTTCTTGAGCTGAAGAAAAACCCGAAACAAGTCAAATTTCTCCTGACTTCTTTTCGCAACTATGAGGCAAGGGCAGATATTCGGCGAGGCCATGGGTTTTCTAAAGGTCAAATATTATTTCGTGGAGGGTATTGATTTTTTTGTCATGTTGCGTCACTTCAGATATATTTGATAACAATATCGAAAAGTTCAGAAGTTTCAGAGAGCGAAGATCAAAAGGTTTCTTAGTAAAATTTCCGTTTTGATAAATCTTGAACCATTTTTATTGTTCGCTCTTTTCTGGTATAATCTTGACTGTACCAGTCCCGTACGGGATTTCAATTTCATCGAAACCTTCTTTACATTGAAGGGTTTGGTACAAGGTAGGTATAATCAAGATTTGATTAATAAATTGATATTACATGCGTTTCTTGATAAACTCACGGGTGCCATTTCACGTGATTTGATTCCCTTTAGTAATTAAATCGTTAAATTTGGAGTTATAGGCAATTACAAAGTGCTTTGTTGACCCGTGAAATAACCCGTGAAAATGAAATTTCATGTAAAAATGCATGATAATTTCGAATATATTCAAGTGATTTTAGAGCCATGTGTTTATTATGAAACCCGTGTATTACCAATAATGATTGCGCTCATAAACAAAACTTAACCTATAATTAACATAAAGCGTTTTTTACCTCCCTAATGTCAGTTCCACCTTTGTATTTTTCATTGAGAAGAAACCTTGCAAGAGAGTCGCCCATTGGATAACTAATCCACCAATCAGAAATACGTGCACCAGCATTCCACGACTGTACCTCTTCAAGAAAGTCATCACCATACCAAAGCCGAGAAATACCATGATATGAAGGTCTTGGAATGCTAAAATACAACAAACAACATGATTTTTCTAACAATTAAAAAAACAATTAGCCTGACGAACTGTTTTATCCGTTACAGTAAGATGTTAGCTTGGCTTGTACAGAGCCGTGGTTTTTCATTTTTATTAGACTCTTCAACTGGATTTTACGGAATTATTTCTAGTCTGCATGACTATATCGGTGGTCCCCTTTCCCTTTCTTTTATCGTTTGATATTTTTCCTTTTACAAAATTATTGACATTTGAATTAAATATTTGCCTAGTACAGGAGTAATCGGGGAGCTTATGTATTGGCGCCCAATTGATCGGGGTATCTACAGTAGGCCTATGGTCTCATTAGATAGACACCAACCATTGCTTCAGATTAATTATACAGAACGCATTAATAATGCATTTTTTCACTATCAAGTAGCAAGTTTATGCATTGTATATTATTGTATTTTGTTGATTGCATATTTGAAATATTGTCATTTCTACACAAATCATTGCACTATAATTATTCACAAATTGTATTTAATTTTTCAAAAAAATCAGTATTAAAGATTCTCTTTCTTACTTAACTTGCCACTAGAAACGGTAGAAGATTAGCTTTTCTGATAAACTTACGTAGACTAACCCGGGAATGGATACAAGATTTCACCCCCTCCCTCCTCCTTCTCTCTGATTTAAAGAAGAAGAAGAAGAAGAAGGGTAGCTTTTATTGTCATACGGCTACTAATTGTAACTAAATTGTCTATAATGTACCAATGCTACAAGTTTTACACAGATTGCTTCTACAGATTTGAAAGTCACGGTAGCAAGAGCTGTTATTAGCTAGCTGTTAGTATGTATTTAACATTTGTATGTGTAAGCTTTATTGAATTAGCATCAGCAATCGCAAACTTTCACTAATGAAAACCACGAAATTTTGGATCTTTGAGTTTTATCAGCTTTATGCGTTAACAAATTAAATGTAGACTACAAAATTAGGAATTCTATTTTTTGTTTATAGTATATATGACAATATCAGCAGTATGACAACTTCAAGACTGTTACGTATTTTGATTAATACTTTTCAACGAGTTACAAATAATTACATCTAGCCATTACACACAACAACATGTCTAACATAATTTAATGCACGCTTCAAAAAGTTAATCACAAGCACGCAGAGTAAAATTACCACAAAAAATACACAGAGTACACAACATACATGTGTAGTGTAGAAACTTTAAATTATATATTTGAGTACCCCAAAAATTTTGTATTAATAATTTAAGGTTTTGAAAGTTTACCAAAATCTGTTTAGTTCAACAATCAGCCAACGAAAACTCTGTCTTCCGTGAGAAAAAATATTACGAGAAAGCAATGTTTAATAAACCTGGAACTTGGATTGCGACGCATATTTGTTGGCTGCATGGGTGTGATTCCATGTAAACAATCACACTA
>JAUKWF010000911.1:0-10402 GCA_032356525.1 Eutonina indicans
GTCATGAACAAAAAGGTAGCATCATCA
Organism: Eutonina indicans; assembly: GCA_032356525.1. Classification (NCBI taxonomy): domain Eukaryota; kingdom Metazoa; phylum Cnidaria; class Hydrozoa; order Leptothecata; family Eirenidae; genus Eutonina; species Eutonina indicans. The sequence continues at coordinate 28 of JAUKWF010000911.1, forward strand.
GGTTCATCCGTATGCGTACATTTCTGAAGTACTTCTGCCATGAAGAATGCCACTGTGGATTTCACGGGGTCAAATTGATAGGATAAGGGAATCGCAGGTTCTACTGCCGTTACATTTAAGAGTTCACTTTCCTTTCTTCCGTAATAACTGATTTCACATACAGCCATGTGGAATAGATTGTGTCCTTTTTTCTTACCGCGCTTGAATAAGAATCTTCTCAATACAAATTCTCGGGTATAAAACAAGGTAATAAGACTCGTTTCTGAGTAAGGGATTCGATGAATAAAAATTCCTGTTGTAAGTGACTTCATGAAGCTAAACTATCACTCAAAGATAAGGGGAAATACGTACTGAGTTGAAACAAGTTTTAGAAGCGGTATTAATTCACAACTAGCACCTTTCCTACTTGTCGTTTTTTACCTTCATTCGGTGCTGTCCAGATAAGATAAACTCCCGTTTTCACGCGATCACCTGTTAATGTTTTACCATCCCACGTAGCCGTTCCTCCATTCGATGTAGTTTGGAAAACCACATTTCCTGAAACATCAGTAATCTTCACATCAGAATCATACTGAATTCCCTGCATTGTAATTGGACCGTCAAAATCTGGTCGTACAGGATTTGGGAATACTTTTACATTGGAATAATCAGGATCTCCATACGTTGCGTTCGTACGATAAGAAATCAACCCTTTATTGGTGATGATATACAATTCACCCGTATTATTGTCTAATTGTAAATCTAGAATATTGTTCGAAATTAAGGGAGAATTTTCTGTTGTGTATTGCTCTAGAATTTCCAATCCATCCGCTGACAGCAAAATGATTCCTGCATTTGCAGTTCCAAACCATTTACGGTTAGCTCCATCGACAACGATGTCTGTAATACTTGTAGCACCCAAAACGTATTCTACATTTCCTTCAAACTCCAATTTAATTCGTTGCGCATTATACTCACCAGGCACACCATCTAGTGCATTATCAGCATTGTACAATACGGCAAATCCCGCATCAGTACCAATCCAAATTTCATGATCAAAATCCGTAGCGATTGCTGTCACCTCATTAGACGGAAGCGCTCCTGATAACTCGCCGTTTGTCATATGAATGTATCTATCATCATTGGTAGACGTTGGCGTTCCTCCATCATCATAACCATACAGACCGCCAGCTCTTAACGCAAACCACTTATTGCCATCATAATCGATTTCTAATTTACGTGAGAACTTGTTTTTAGACAATGTTCCAGTTTCAAACGACTGCCATTCTCCCTCTTTTGTATATACTTTCAAGGGATTATTAGTTACTCCATTTAGCACCCATAAATTCCCTTCGTCATCATACTGAACATCTGAAACGAGCGTTAATCCATTTCCGAATGACGTTGGTTCAATTGGCGAATTTAAAGGAGTTAGCGTATCTACATTATCCAACGACCCATCAAATACTGTCAATGGAACTCTTGAATATCCTCCAACAGCCATCTGATCCTTATTATTTGGATTCATCGAAACAGAAAGGAAATCCCAAGCTCTTGAAATTCCCCACTCTCCGGTCGTATTCTGATCCAACAGTGTCCATTCTTCATCTTCAAACATGTACATTCCTGATGCATTAAAGGTTCCAAGATTATCAGAAACTCCACCTCCTGTCACAACCAAACGATCACGTGACCAATCCATAGAATAAAACGATTCTTTCGGAGGGCCTGAAAAACTAATTTTAGTTGCTGAAACTTGAGGTTCAAAACGAACTAGACCATGATACTGATCAGCGATCCAATACACTCCATCTTGACAAATCGTAGCGTTTGCTGTTAAATTTCCGAAAGGTAACGAAGCAATAATTTGTGAATATGACCAGTCAGAATTGTACTCAATTGCCGCTCCAAAATTCACAACCAATTTATCGTTACATACGCTTAATGAGTTAATCTCTATCGCAGGAAACGATTCATAAAACGTTGTGTCCAATCCAGAATCCGTTACTTGATAAACCGTATCTTCTCCATAAATATCCGATTTGTATAATAAATACAATTCATCATCAGCAATCTCTAATTCTTTATATGATTCTGAAGTTAAAACAGGCACTCTATTATCAATTTCCCATTGTGTAGGGTCTGCGAGCGCAACATTGGTGATCAATCCTTTAAACAATCGATCTTCCGCTAGCGCATAGATAGAATCTCCTTGGAAACGTACATCCAAAATTGGATCATTTCCATTTGTCGGATAATAACTGTCTTTTACTTCATTTTTTATTGGATCAATCTTTACGATGGCAAATCCTGTTGAAAAGAACATATATCCATCATGCTCCACAATCGAGTTGATCTTTTTAGAACCTTGTACTTGTGCTAAACGAATAGCTGGAATGTTCGTGACTTTATTCCCTTCGAGCTTATCAATGTTCCCATTCTCATAGCCAATAAACACAGCCTTTCCGTTCGGTGCCGTTCCTAAGCAAGAAACAGTAATATCTGAAAGTCCGTTTACACCATCCCAAAGAGTTACTTCTTTTGAAGCAATGTCATATTCTGACACTCCATTTCTAAAGGCGGTATAAATTTTTCCGTCTACAGCAGCAACATCAATTCCTTGACGTGCTGGAACGTGCAGTCTCCATTGACCGGTTCCGATTTGTGCGAAAATGTGCGTTGAAAATAGCACGAATGAAATAAGAAGTAGTCGCATAATTATTTTTTGATGCTCTCTTTAAACGGGTGAAGTATAAAATTATTTGATTTCATGTAGAGAAACAAGGAGATTTGCAGTTAGCATGTCCATCTTGGTGCAAATAGTTATGATTTATTCAAAAAATCAGCCATTCAGAACAAGAACTTACTATCGAGGTAAATCAATATACCCTAAATTGAAGTGAGAAAAAGTAAACGGCTTTCCAGAATTATTCCATAAGTAGACTTTTAAATCATCTGAACTAGACATTTCAGGAAGTAAAACGCCCTTATAATCACAGCTTTCTTGTCCTTTCCAACTTGATCCCAATACCCGCGTATCATAAAATGTCTGAGTTCCATTTCTCGTAACTTCTACCACTAAGATGATCTTCTCGTCATACCCAAGAGGCATTTCTCCCTCTCTATCAATTTTAGCGGTTAAAACACGCATATCGTTTTCCAACGACGGCCATTCTAGATGTGCCTCATTATTCACGAAGAGCATTGATGAATCCATGGTTGTCCAGTTTGATCTTCTTGGTTTCTTTGCATTGCGGAAATCAGTGAATTTCATGTATGTTGAACGGTCGTCAATTTCTACTTCGCCCACTGTTTTGTAGTTATGATTTAATGCAGCAAGAATGTCAAAATCTAGATCTAAATTTTGTTCTCTGAGACTGATTTCATTGATTCCCACACCACTAAATCGATTAATAACTTGATGTTTATCACGATAATTCAATCTTCTAGAAAACTCCTGCAACGTTTTTCCTTCTGATTCCAATGCGAAATGTGTCTCGGGTTGCTCGGCAAACGCATATTGATACAAACGAGTGATTACAAATAGCACGGAGATAGTTGCCACAGCAAATGGAAGCCATTTTTTGGAGGGTTTCCATGCGACGAGTAAAAAGATGATTAACAAAAGAATAAATCCTAAATGCGTTACGTAAAACAATACGCGTATCGAATCGTTATTGAAACGCATAAAGACGGTTCCATCTCCAGAGATTGGAATGTGTTGTTCAAATACGTTTCCTTTAAAAATGTTGGTTCTGAACCCATTCACTCGCGCTTCCCACCCAGGGTATTTCGCCTGTTGAACGACTAATGTATCTAATCTCTGCGCACCGCTAAACTCGACTTTAAATTCATTCGATTCGAATGCTATCAGTTTTGCTTCTCCTTTTCCCGACTTCACGTATACAAAAGGCTTTTTCATAAGCTCTTCTGTCAATTCTGAATGATTTATGTATGCTTCTTCTCGATCTGCAAGATGGAAGGATGTCCAACCGTTCAATGCTGGTAAATTGGTAAAGTTTCCTTGATTTCTCCAGATAGGGCCATATTGTCCTGTTTTTTCCGCAAAACCAATAGGATCATATTCATTAGGCAATGAAAATCCCGATTTCATTGTTGACAGATAATTATCAATGGTTGCCGTTCGCGTATTTCCATGTACTGTGATCGGAATATTTAATTGAGAAATAACTGCTAATTCCGCTACTAAGAATATGGATAACAATGCTTTTTTATGTCTTGTAAAGAAATAAATGGTTCCGAATATCACCACAAGAAACATATGCACTAAACTTTGTATCAACACGGAAGCTTTTCGTGATAAATCTCGGAACGTAACGCTCCAATTCGGTGTCCATTTCTCGTTTACCTCATCCCATGCGCCCCAAGCAACTACTATGGAAATTCCATATATAGCAACAAGTGCCCCGAAAAAGTACACTACGTATTTGGCTTTTCCATTTTTCAGGAAGTATTCGAATCCTATGCTGGACAATATCAACAAGGCAATCCATGCAAAGTATCGATAGAAAACGGCGTAGAAAAAAAGATTACATCCTGGAACATATTTCGCGAAAAATGGCTGAACAAAAGTATGCGGCCCGAAGCTTGCCAATCCGTAAATTGCTCCGAAAATCAGTAAAATGACCAGTTCTGGAGAATGTTTTTGTTTGTATTCTTTCCGTACAAATAGCAAAAAGAAAAGTGCAACTGTTCCGCTGAATACATTCAACGTGGAGATACTCATTCCTGGAACATCTTGTTTAACCGATGCCATTGGGTATAGCACGGAAAGAAGTGCTTTGGGATGAAAGATTGACTTTTGCGTATCAGCAATGCTCACACCTGACAACCGCGTTAAATACGGAGCCACTTCGATGAGAGAAAGCACTGTTCCTAAAAGCAGAACTCCAACGAATATTCCTAAGGTTAAGTGCCCGAAAATAAATCGTTTTACCTTACTCCAATCTTTTGCTTTTACCAGAACAACTAATTGATAAATCGCTAAGGTGAGCAGGACATAAAATAGCATAATGGATACCGCTTGATAACCCGCCACCAACATTAAGAATAGGCAAATGATGCATCGCAGAAGATCTTTTATTCTAAAATTGTCTTTTAATAATTTGATGTATGCTCCCAAGGACCAAGGCAACCAAACGGCACCAAGAATTGAAATAATGGATTGACCATACCCAACCATGATGCCTGAAAGCATAAAGAGAATTCCTCCGTAGAATGCTACTTTTTCAGAAATGCCAAGTTGCTTGAGTAGGTATCTGAAGCCTAAACCTCCAAGGATAAGATAGAGCAAATATATCCATTGTATCGTCATTGCACTGTATCGTCCAAACAAGGAAACAATAAAGAATTCAGGGTTCCATAGTGAATATTGATGATCTGCATATATTGGGTAACCTCCATCTTGAAATGGATTCCAAAGGGGAACTTCACCATTTTGTAAAATTTCAGAGCCCAAAAAACGCCAAGGGAGATTTACATCTATCGCGTCATATTGCAATGCGTAAATGCCCAAAGAAAGTGGCCAAAAAACAAGACATACAATCAGAGCATATCCAAGGAATGGTCGATCATAACAGAATTGTATAATTCTCGAAAAGATCTTCGATTTGCTATTTATTTCTTCGTGTACTGGCATTCTATTTTAGGCTCTGTGTTCTCATCACACCTTAAAAGTAGAAGATTAATACTTGATTCGTATGAATCGATGTATTATTTGTTCGTAGGAGCTCTGTCAGCTCAATAAATCGATTATTTTTGTTCTGCATACAATGCACATGGCCCCGTGGCGCAACTGAATAGCGCACTGGATTTCGGCTCCAGCGGTTACAGGTTTGAATCCTGTCGGGGTCACCAGATGGGACAGATGAGAAATATTCTCACTCTGTCCCTTTTTTTTTTCGTCGAATCTCCCAGTATATTTGAGTATCAATGCAACCACTTCATCAATAGATGTGGTTCGAACTTTGTTTTTTTTAAATGTGAACTTTTCAGGAAAGATCGAACCAATTAATTTCTTTTTCTCCTGAACAGTACTGCTTCTGTACCATTCAACGATATTTGGTAACATCTTAAAAGATTTGCTTAATTGCTCCTGAAACTTTGATTTTTCATTCTTTACCTCATCAATTTGCGCTTTTACTTCAAATATTCTGTTCTCTAAACGCTTCTTTAGTTCCGTGTAATCCTTTGGGTCTAAATCTCCATCTAAGAACGTGTTTTGCAATTGTTCTTTTCTTGTTTCGAGCTTGTTCAATTCCTGAACGAAAGTTGATTTCTGTTGTGCACGTTGTTTTGGACTTCCTTTTAATTCAGCTTCCAGTATTACATCGTGTAATTTCTCAACTTCTTCTGTGATCTGAATTAAACCCAACAACTTTTCCATTTCTATGTTTGCTACATCTGCTCTAAAACGTTCCTTTTTGCAATGCATACAATGATAATAGTAATGTTTGTCACCGCTTCGACTTTTTGAAGCACTCCCAGTTACATGCTTTCCACAGTTCGAACAGTTTAAAAGCCCTCTAAGGGGTAATTCATCGCGATCTCTAAACGAAGAGTTCTTGTTTTGTTTCTTCACTCTACCACTCAATATGTATTGCACCTCATTAAAGGTTGATTCTGTAATAATTCCTTCGTGCAAAGCATCTACAAAATATTCAGGTTCATCTTTAAATTCTACGATTCGAATTTTACCCATGTAAACAGGATTCCGAACCAATCTGCTAAATGTGCTTTTTGAAACTCTAACACCTTTTCGATTAAGTTCCAAGCGAATTTCATTTAGTGAACGTTCATTCTTCGCAACTTCTTTAAAAGCCCATTCGATATGTGATGCAGTTTCCTTTGGAACTATGATAGGTTTATTCTGTTCATCCCTGCGGTTCTTATAACCAATTGGAGCGGTGGTAGTCCATCTACCCAACTTATTCGCTCCACGCATCCCCATTTTAACCTTCTCCGAACGAATATCATTATCCACTTCGGGAAGCGTTAAATAGATCGAAAGCATAATTTTGCTTTGCGGAACTTCAAAATCAATTGGTTGTTGAATCGCTTGTGGTTCTATATCCCACGTTTTCATCTTCCGTATCATATTGTAAGCATCAGGAGCGTTCCTAGAAAATCTATCCCATGATACAAAAAGGAAGTAATCTATACTTCTGTAATTTGCTTTTGCATAGGATAGAAATTTCGCAAACTCTGGTCGATCAAAGTTTTTTGCGCTATGATCTTCCTTATATAGAATTGCGATTTCTATTCCCTGTACTTCGCAGTACTTTTCTAGTTGTTCCTTTTGAACTCCCAAACTATACCCTCTGTCCGCTTGTTCATCTGTACTTACTCGAATGTATAAAACTGCTCTTTTCATTTGTCCTCGTTATTCGTTAATCTCCCTCGCTCCATTTCCGTGATCTTGTATAACCAATCACGAATCATTTTAATCTGTTTATCAGTATAGTTTTTGTACTTCTCTCCGAGTACTTTTCTACACTCTTTAATTGATAACATTAAATTGGATTTCGTAATGAAGTAATTTTTTAATACTCCGACCCTTATTTTTTGAATTTTTCTTTATTGGAATAGCTGAACTCCAATTTTGAAGTTCAGCACACGTGATGATCTTCACGCTCCAATATTACTTTTCCGAATAATCGCTTAATACTCTCTTTTGCGATCCTTTATACATTAAACGCATTTTTTTTGATTCATTAAAATATTTAACTGCCCCTTTTAGGTGTGTTTTGGTGTGCACAACTCCCGAGACAGCTACCATGACTGGTTTATAGGGAGGGGCTAAAGTGGGCAGTTAAATATTAGAGGGGCTTTTTTCTGTTTTCTTCAATATCCGAACTAGTTTAATACTCTCTTTGGCAGTTTACCCTGCCAGTTTTGCGATCCATTGGATAATAACATAAATGTTACACAATGGCAAAACGAAAAAAAAGTGATTACACATTAGAAGAAATCTTAACCCTCTCAAATGAAGAGTTAAAAAGTAATTGGTCAAAGCTTGCTTCGCTTATTCGTCTGTACGAATATGGTGATGAGCAAAATTCAAATCAAAAGAACACATGGTATCCTTCACGCGTAAAAGCAGTTCAGCTTTTAGAAAATAATTCAGCGGATGAATACATTGACCGGGTTCGCTCAAATCCAAATCAATGGTGGAAACACAAAAGTGAAGAAGTTGAATCAATTCCTGTTCAAATTGAAGTATTGAAATCAGAGTCAAAGCCTAAGTCAAATAGGTCTCGACCTAAGCAAAATGTTTACCAAAAGAATTACCATCTATTGACTACTTTGATTCCTGATTTGGAACAGCGCATTCTTGAAAACAAAACAATTCAGGGCTTATCAAACGTTATAGGATATCATGGTCTGGTACATATTAAACCCATTCATCTAGACAAGAATCAGAGCATTCTACATCTAAAACACCATATTGAAGATGGAGAAAGTTACAGAGAGGAGACAATGATCTCTCTTCGTCTTGACATAATTAAAATGACGGTAGAACCATTGGCGTATCAAAATCGTGAGGGGGTCAGGTTTGTTTACCATGAAAAGGACAATTGCGAACGAGAGTTAGTTGATATTGAAGAGCAAAAAACTCAAAACAGGCTTCTATCCGATTGGCTAAAAAGCCTTATTTACTATAAACATAAATTTACTTGGCAAGATGCACCAAATTCTGAAGACAGTCTATATTTAAGAATAATGGGACTTTCTTTGACCAATGATCAAGAATTTGTGCCCATTGAACCAGAAATTGATAAATATCAAATACAATTGGAAGGTATAAATGAGGTCCTTTCTACAGTATTAGACAAACAAACTGAAATTGAAAGAAAAACTGAAGAGCAAGAAGAACAGCGGAGAATTAAAATTGAAAAAATAGAACTTGAAAAACTAGAGGAAATTGCCTTTGAACATTGGAAGGAGCGGATTAACGATGATATTCCAGAATTCGAACGAGGATATGTTCAGTTAGTTGAAGCTCATGAAATTATTGGCATCACTCAAAACGACATTGATTGGATTAATGAAAATCGTATGGGAATTATAAAAACCCCACGTAGGGATATTGTTAAAACGTACAAAACTCATGGGTATCGAGTTTGTGCGATTGGAAAGGTCTACTTTAAAGGAAGGAGTAGCAGATAAGGGAATTAACAAGAAGGGCGAGAGCCCTTTTTTTATCTTAAGACTCTTCTATATCTCCATTTTCAAAATCTCTAATAGTTAAAACTATTTCGTCAACTTCGATTTCAAGAGCTTCGGCAATGGCAAGTGCATTTAATCCTTGCTTATGAAGATTGATGATAATGCGCAATTCGGTTAAAGCGACATTATTTTCTTCCAAATTACGCTTTAAAATAATCTCTTTCATTGCGTCGGGCATATCGCTATTTTCAATTAGATGATCTAATGTACCCGCATCAAGAAAGCTATAATAGGTTTTCTTGGTAATAATTAAGTGATCCCAGACGGGAATATTTAAGAATAGTCCTATTGCTCCCATTTTTCCCGTTAGCCTCATATCACTTTCGGTTGGTGCTATTTCATCCGTCAGTGAATTGTGAACCATAATTACTCGAACGGCAGATTTATGTACAGCAATATTAAAAATGTGTATCGGATCAAACGTTGTAGATTCACTCTTACTTAAACTAAGCAATTCGATGAATAGGATTTCATGTGTTGGGTCTAATCCAACCATCCAAAAATGTTCTTTCGTCTGATCTATTTCACTAGACCTATTTAAGATTTTCAACATAATCTCATATAGACTACGCCCATTTAGAATTCGAACCCTTTCATCTTTTCTCAATCTTATGTCCATATACCAAATTTAACTTTTTCAGGGTATTAATGTGCTAACTGCCCACTCAAAGATGGGCAGTTATTAGTTTAACTCCAAATTTGAGATGTTTCCTTACAATTTGCCCACCCAAAGGTGGGCAGTTATAGGGTTAATTCGAAGCCAAAATAATTTAAGTGTTAAGAAAGGAATAAAAAACTCGGCACGCCAGAGTTAAATCTCCCCCCTTTTGTTAGGGATAAACTAATTGGCCATAGAAATTTTTGATTAAACTCATTTAGTACAAGTTGTAGAAATCCATAATTTTTAAAAAATTATTCTAAAAAAAAACCTGTCCCAATCTGGAACAGGTTTATTGTGGATACCACTCCACATCAAACGATTTTGACTAACTAAACTAACTACCACCGTCTGCTTAACATTTTTAGAATCTATTGTACCACAATCTTCTTGATCAACTTAGAGTCGTTTGCCATAATTTCTAGCAAATATTCACCTGATGCTAATTCTTTAAGATCAAGGCTTGTGTTCAATTCCGAATTGTTAACT
>JAUKWF010000912.1:0-10401 GCA_032356525.1 Eutonina indicans
CGGATGAAATGGTGTATTACAAATCTGCTGGCACTCAAGGTGACCTCACTCATATTTACGGTAGAAGCTAAAGCGGAGACTGTATTAGTTTTGCCTTGGTACTACTACTACTCCTCCGCGAGAAGACATTTCTGCCTAGTAGAATGTAAATGGAGTTTTTCCAAAATGTTCAATATTTGCTGCTACCGTTTATAGCCATGTGGCTATTTTTGTGTCTTCAAACACCTGATCGGGGAAATTATTTTCTTATTCTAATTCGGAAATTGGAGCATAGTTATTTGTCTGACAAGCCGATGTATATTGCACATAACCTGTTTTACACTACAGATGATATACACAAAGTATCCTTCCAATTACTATAATAGCTAATTTCGATATCCAAAAAATATAGAAGACTCCAAAGTCTCCAAATTTTCATTCAATTATTTTTCAACTATACAAAATACAATACATAAATCTGAAAATTCAAAGGATAAATAACCATTATTCACAAAAATTCAAGTCTGTTTGCCAATATTATGTAACAAATTTTTTTGTCTGGCTTTTCTTTACACACCTGGAATAATTTGCGTATATAACTTATTCACTCCCTTGGCTCCACTCTATGCTGTTAAACTTCCAGGCAACGTATATCCATATATACTTATAAAATATTGCCCATTTGACCATCGATTTTATAATAAATCGTGCCTCGGCACACAAAAACAGTATCATTTTGTATAGATATTAATAGTTTCACACTCCATATGTTCATTCACAGTAAATATCATTCCCTTCATTATCCCAACCTACCAATATCCTCCCTCTACGGTTCATCAGAAAAAAATATTCAAAAAATCAAAACAAATTGCAAATCATAAAATCTCTTTTCTATTTAAATTTTTATTTATGTCTTCCTTACTGTCTTCGTCTTTTATGACAAATATTACTATTTTCACTATATATATAATCAGAGAAAGATATCAAATTGAATCTTGTTGAACCTGCTTAGTATGCTCATAGATATCTATGGTATGCTCGAATGATTTCATTTCTTTTCAGAGCTGGACGAAAGACTTGGTGATATACAATGTGACATCCGAGGTAATTATGTATATATGTAATTTATTTTAAGGGAAGAAATTTTGGCGGGAAGAAAATTTGGCGGTTTTAGCTAAAATCCGCCAAATTAAATTACCGCCAAAATTAGTTTTTTTCTTCATCCGCCAAATTAAATTCCGCCAAATCCGCCAAAATTTCTTCCCGCCAAAATTTCTTCCCTTAAGGTATTTGTTATTACTCAGCGTCGAACTTTTAAGTCAGAATCTGAGTATTGAAAAGTGCTTTTTTTTGTCCCGTTAACTTATTGAGCATAGGCTAATGCCGTGCGGAAAAGGATAACAGGTTACAACTTTTAGCGATAACGAGCGGTAGCGACAGCGTACTTTTACACAGGCTAATGCCGTACGGAAAAAAGATGACATGCTGCAATGTATAGCGGTAACGAGCGCTAGCGATAGCGGATTATCAAAATACTTGGCTGTGAATTTTGCTGGTTTTTTTGCGCTGAGTTTACCTTAAGGGAAGAAATTTTGGCGGAAATAAAAGTTGGCGGATTTGCGCCAAATTTAATATTTTTCGTCATCCGCCAAATTAAATTCCCGCCAAATTTAATTTATTTCGTCATCCGTTAAATTAAATTCCGCCAAATCCGCCAAGTTTTCTTTCCGCCAAAATTTCTTCCCGCCAAAATTTCTTCCCTTAAGGTATTCGGCGTCGAACTTTTAAGTCAGAATCTGAGTATTGAAAAGGGCTTTTTTTGTCCCGTTAACTTATTGAGCATAGGCTAATGCCGTGCGAAAAAGGATAACAGGCTACAACTTTTAGCGATAACGAGCGATAGCGACAGCGTACTTTTACACAGGCAAAAAGGCCGTACGGAGAAGGATGACATGCTGCAATTTTTAGCTGTAACGAGCGCTAGCGATAGCGGATGTTTGCTATTATCAAAATACTTGGCTGTGAATTTTGCTGGGTTTTTTTTTGCTCTGAGTTCACAGCCTTTAGGCTGTTTTATTATAAAATTGAAATAAAGAGGTATTGGAAATATCACAATAACTGTTTTCATATATCGTAAATGCTCGGATTAACACCCTGGGCGCTTCTTTCAAATTTCGATTTTGAAGGTGGGCGGTTATTCGAGAAGGGCGCTTATTAAAAAGTTCCTAATTTTAGTCACTTGACTATTATTGTTCTTTTACATAAACTATAAGATCTATTAACATAACACACTAAAAACGGAATTGTAACTTGTAAATTGTAACTTTACCCAAAACTCAACTAGACCCCTTTAGCTTGTATTTTGTATTCAAATCATTAATTTAAATCAATATGTGGTGCTGATTGAGAAGTAAACGGCACTCAAAATTGTGTGTTTTTTTTTCAATGGAAAAATACTGCCTAGACAGAATTTTTGATAAGTTAGATTAAATGATTTTCTCGCTGATTAAATGAAATTTTTGCGAATTAAAACATTAATTTTAACAGAACAAATCGAAGAGAACATGCGACCATTCAATTCTTACGTTCGCAGCGATGTAGGAAAAATGATTCGATAAGCATAATTCGTAAGCATGTTTCGGTATCAAATATCGAAGCTGCGAAAAACAATATGCGTTCATAGAAAAAACGTGTTATCGAAAGAAATACACCAGCTCCTGGTTGTGGATAAAAAAATTGACTTTAGATATATCACACCAAAATATTGCTACCGTTTCCTACAAAAATGAAAAAATCTTTATAACAAAGAAGTGTTTTTCAATGAATCGGCACTGAAAATTGCGAGCCGTTGCAATGAAGATCACTCTCCCCCCCCCCAACAAATAATTTAACTTTTTGACATTTGTCTTTTCTAGACCAAGAAACAGCTATTATGCATCGTCTGCAAGATACTATTCTGGAATATTCTGAAGTTCTTCATAAAGTTATTGAGCTTTCTGCTCAACTGGATTGGTGAGTTACTTACTACCTTTGTACCATTCGCCAAATAAAATTCCCGCCAAATTTAATATATTTCGTCATCTGACAAATGAAATTCCCGCCAAATTTAATATATTTCGTCATCTACCAAATGAAATTCCCGCCAAATTTAATATATTTCGTCATCTGACAAATGAAATTCCCGCCAAATTTTTAATATATTTCGTCATCTGACAAATTTAATATATTTCGTCATCTGCCATATGAAATTCCCAAATGAAATTCCACCAAATCCGCCAAAATTTCGTCCCTCAAGGTACGTGATATAAAATGAAATTATATTTATTTCAACGTCCACAGAACGTCATCATTTGAACGTTGAAACGATGTGCGATGACGTGTGTTACGTTGAATTATGACGTCAATAATGACATATATGTTCGTCCACCTAACATTTGTGACATTCCCTGCGATTTGGAGTACCAATGATTCATGGTTCGTGAACCTTATTGCAACTAAACGCCATAGCCTGAAAAAACATGTTGACTGTCCTACAATCTCATCTAGTTTGTATTTTCCTTTTGTTTTGATTTGGAAACTCCCACTCTAAGCCACTCCCATCCTATCTTATCCACTCCCAACCTATCCTATCCTATCCGTACTCCTCCTATCCTATCCACTCCCACCCTATCCACTCATACCCTATCCTATCTACTCAAATCCTATCACATCCTATCCTATTTACTCAAATCCTATCACATCCTATCCTATTTACTCAAATCCTATCGCATCCTATCCTACCTACCCCCTATCCTATCTACTCAAATCCTATCACATCCTATCCTACCTACCCCCCGCCATATCCTATCTACACAAATCCTATCATATCACATCCTATCCTACCTACCCCCCTATCCTATGTACACCTTATCATATCCACTCCCATCCACTCCCAGCTGCTTCCATCCACTTTTTGAGATTTTTAATCAATCCTATCATTTAGATATTTTGGGTATGTTCCTATCTATTTATTATATTTCTAACTCAAAGAAACTCTAGTCCCCTAAAATTACCGTTTACTGCTCCCCTCCACTCCCACCTTATCCTATCCACTGCCACACTATCCTATCCGCTCCCACCCTATCCTATCCCCTCCCACCTTATCCTATCTTTTCCCACCCTATCTTATCCACTTCAATTCTATCCTATCCACTCACCCTATCCTATCCACTACCACCATATCCCATCTACTCCTGTTCTTTCCCATCTACTCCTATCATCCTTTACCATCTACATCCTATCCGATCCTATCCTATGCACTCTAACCATATCCCATCCACGCCCAGCTTCTCCCATTAACTCACATCCAATCCAACCCTATTCCATCTACTCCTATCCTTTTCCATCCACTCCCGCCCTATCCTATCCACTATCATCTAATCCTATCCACTCTCATCCTATTCTATCTTCTCCACCTATCCTATCTTATCTGCTCAACCTATCCTGTTAACTCCCACCCTATCCCATCCACTCCCAGCTTCCACTGCCATAAGTCACTATCCTATCTTTTTTGGTATTTTAAGTCTATTCCTATCTAATTTTTGATGGTAGCAGCTGGGAGTGGGTGGGAGCAGGAAATGGTAAATTTAGTGGACGGGATTTTATTTCATATAATAATGGATAGGAACAGACTCAAAATACCAAAAAACATAGGATAATGACTTATAGGAGTGACAGAATTGATTAAAATCTCAAAAAGTGGATGGGAGAATTTTGGAGTAGATGGGAGTGGAGGGGATAGGATAGGGTTGGGGAGGATAGGATAGGGTGGAAGTGGATAGGATAGGATAGGATAGGGTGGGAGTGAATAGGATAGGATGGGAGTGAATGGGATTTGGTGAGAGTGGATCGGAGCAATAAATGGTAAATTTAGTGGACGGGAGTTTGTTTCAGTTAGAAGTATAAAAATAGATGGGAACAAACTGAAAATACCCCAAAACATAGGATAGTGACTTATAGGAGTGATAGGAGTGATAGGATTGATAAAAATCTCAGAAGGTGGATGGGAGCAGCTGGGAGTGGATGGGATAGGGTTGGAGTGCATAGAATGGGATCGGATATGATTGAATTAGGTTGTATAGGATGATATAAGATGGGAGTAGAAGGGATAGGACGGGAGTAGATGGGATATGATGGGAGTGGATGGGAGAGGATGGGAGTGGATTGGAGTGGATTGGAGCAGTAAATGGTAAATTTAGTGGACGGGAGTTTATTTCAGTTAGAAGTATAAAAATAGATAGGAACAGACTCAAAATACCCCAAAACATAGGATACTGACTTATAGGAGTGATAGGATTAAATTCTCAAAAAGTGGACGGGATAGGGTGGGAGTGGATAGGATAGGATAGGGTTAGCGTGGATAGGATAGGGTGGGAGTGGATGGGATAGGGTGAGCGTGGATAGGATAGGATGGGAGTGGATGGGAGAGGGTAGGAGCAGTAAATGGTAATTGTCGTTTTCAGGCTATGGCGTAGTGAACCTTAAATAAGGTTCATGAACCTTATAAGGTGCAATTAACCTTATAAGGTGCAATTAACCTTAATAAGGTGTAGTGAACCTTAATAAGGTGCAGTGAACCTTAAATAAGGTTCGTTACACCTTAATTAAGGTTCATTACATCTTATTTTTTTGCATCTTAAAGATTGGTACTCCAAATCGCATGGAATGTCACATTTAGTTATGCGTGTTTTTTAACATGCATGTGCAATCGCCCATATTCCCAATCGAAAGTGTTCGATGACATGTGATAATGTTAAACGATGATGTCAATAATGACACGTGTGTTTGTTCATATAACATTTGATGACGTATGTTTTGTAATATGCAAGTGCGATCGCCCATATTCAAAATCGTAAGTGTGCGAAAGACGTGTGATAATGCGACACGTGGGTTCGTCCACCAATCTGATATTCACAGCGAGTGTGCGATGTGCACAACATCATTCAGTTGAGCGATACTACGATACGATAGTACTGAATAATGAACGCTTAAATCACTCAGATGAGCACTCATTTGAGCGCTTACGTGAATGCTCGTGCGTTCGCTCATTTTAGAAACCCCTTTTCCCGTAGAATGTCACAATTGTTCTTATTTAATCCCGTATGAACCCTGCTTGAATCCCGTCTGAACCCTGCTTGAATCCCGTCTGAACCCTGCTTGAATCCCGTCTGAACCCTGCTTGAATCCCGTCTGAACCCTGCGTTAGTTCAAAAAATCTTTGGATAGTTAAGTGTAACTACAGTCTATATTTTTTTCTTCAGTATTTTAGCCTTAGCAACAGCTGCCAAAGAAATGAATTTGAGTTGTCCGGAGATGTTACCGAGCAACGAGAATGTGTTACAAATCATCAACGGCAAGTAAGTACTGTTTATTATTTATTATTACGCTGGTAAGACTTTGACACCATGACTTCAGGGGTCGAAATAAGCCTGTTTTGCATTGCCGGCTATTTTTAGTGGTAGCAACGAGCTATATAAGCACTGTAGTAAGCCACCACCCCCCAAAAAAAAATTGAGGTTTTGGAAGCACAAAGTACCAAAAATGATATAGATGTACCAGGTATGCGTGAAGCTCAAAAAATAAGATTGGTTTGTATGAACTAAATTAGCTTTTCTGAATTATTATCAAACACGGATTATATAATAAAGTATCAAAAGAACAAAATAGCTTTTCACACAATAATATAATATAATAGGTACTTAGATATATATTGAAACAAATTGAAAACAAAACAAAACTCTGAACAACAAAAAAGCGACAAAAAGTTTTGTTACCGGCTAAAAAAGAAAATGTTACGAATTTTTCAGCCGGCTAAACCTAGAAGTTGTCATAATTTGAAGTTGTCATAATTTGGAGATTATACTTGAACGGTAAAGATAAAAAGTAAAAATATTTATTGTTAGGGGACTGGGATCTACCGGACAATTCTACGGTCCGGTTTTCTTGGAGAATTATTTAGCCGGATAGTGCCAGGCTGTGGTGCAACGTATAAAGAAAAGAAAAATTCCGTAACGGAGTAAACCATAGCCTACCATGCAAAGTAAGCACTCGACGTCAATCCGACGTGGTGATTTGATTGTTTGTTGATCGCGTCAGAGTCATACGGTCATACGACGTTGGTTTCGGTCGATTGACGTCTCTTTTTTGGTCGCTTCACAACGTCGGAACGTTGGAACACCTTCTGTGTACTGCTAAAATACGACAAAAGGTTTACTTGACACGAGAAATTCTACCTTCTAATTTATTGTCCACAAAAGGTTTACTTGACACGAGAAATTCTGCCTTCTGTCTATTTAACTGACTGGAGAAAAGTCTACCTTCTGTGCATATTGTAAAAATACGTGTAACAATAAGGATAAATACGACAAAAGAGTAAGATTATCTAAAACAATCGAAACTGGATTTTTAAATTTTAAGAAAATTACAAATCCTACAAAAGCAATACATCTTCAAAGATAACATTAAAAAAAATCTTCAGCACATCGAAAGAAAGAAGGCGAAAAAAAATTGTAAATAATCAAAAAATTTGAAAAATCTTTTTAACGCATACCGCGAAGAAACTTCCACCCCGATTCTCAACAGCAACAAGTGAGACTTTGTTTCCAAGAAAAGAGTGTACTGCTGTGACAGTGGTTCGTGTGACTGTATATATAGTATAGAAACAAGTAGAAACAAGTTTTTGTTCATACAATCTCAACCGAATCCAGGTGATTTGAGCAGCACAAGAACATTACGCGTTTCGGCCTAAATTGGGCTTCATCGGCTGTCTGTAGTGGCTTGCTCTGGTCGATTTTTTTACAGAACCTGATGACAATATGCTTAACAACTCATCAACGACAAACTTCACTTCAACATTACAATTGTGTTGCGGAAACAACTCGGTAATACCAAATTTAACATCAACTTCAATTCCGCTTTGCGAAAGAACAACATTGCTTTACAGCGGTCTGGATACACAAACAAGAAACGGTTTGGCGGGATTTGTTATCACGACTGGCTCGCTTGGCACCATCATCAACTCACTACTGATCGTTCTATTCGTAAAAACCAACCAACACAGAAACCAATCTATCAAACTACTGATGTTCTTATCTTTCATTGACATCATAAATTGCTGTATCAGCTTCTTTCACGCCCTTCAAATTCTCCGCCCGCTCAGTATGGCGTGTCACTTGATCGTTGTTATCAAATGTTTAAACCATTTGTCGAGCTACAGCTCCGGGTATATGATGGTGCTGACATGCATAGACCGGTACATACGCATCAAATATTCAAACGAGTACGGGCGGGTTTTCACGCCCAAGAAATTCCTGGTCTTCATAACTGTTTACGTTTGTGTGGTTTTGTTATTAGCTTTGACTACTACGCTCTATAATTATTTCATTGGCGTTGGATTCATGAAGTACATCACCATTCCCATCAACATCGCCTTCTATATGATCGCTTTCGCGTTGTATGTGTTATCAGTAAAGACTTTAAATGCCCATGTCACAGGCCACGCTCACATCTCAACAACTACCCAGGGGATTACGAGAATCACAAAGGTCTACTTCTACATTGGCGGGGTAAGTCAAGGATTCACCCTGGCCACTTTGCAAGGTTATCTACGTTTCGCACGCAACCGTAACCAATTCACCCGGTGTCTGCATATTCTGTGCTACCACACACCAGTCGCGATTGGAATGATAAATGCGCTTTTCACCATGGCAGTGAACAGAAAAATCAAAAACGCTATCAAAACATTTAGCTTTGAATAGCTTGGAAAGCTTTCATATGGAGATAAAGTTACGCAGTTTAGTATGTAAAGTTAGCTCCCCAATACTTTAAGGGGATTAAATTTCGCGGGGATTAAATTTCGCGGTTCGAGCCATCCGCGAAATTTAAATATTTTCGCGGATGGTCTAAAATACCTAATTTTTTCGCGGGGATTTAATTTCGCGAATCTGTCAAAAATGTAAATTTTTGCATAGTAATTTCGATAAAATTTACAGAGATATCAAGAATGGGAAAGCAAGAAAGTATTTATATTCAAGTATAACTATATCTCCATATAAAAGAAAATGTAAATTAATTTTCTTATTTTGAGGATTTGAACTTATTTTCAAAATTAACGCGGGGATTAAATTTCGCGAATGGTGTTTCTTTAAATCTTTGAAAAGATTAAATTTATGATACTACTACGTTGAAACATCTCGATTGCCCGTACTATATTTACGCTATTGTTTATAAATGATTGACTTACAAAATGAAATATGCACTTTTTAAATGTTTTTTTCTTGTCCACTTTATACGTGTGTTTTCTACGTTGTCCAAAGATAGATACAGTATTTTGTTTTACCCAGACTGCCCAAACCTGAATATCATGTACAGTATAACCTCCAATTAACGGACAAAAAGATGGACACCTCTAATTAGCGGACAGATTCCTTTTCCCCGGCGAAATTAATTCTGGTCAAACTCTCATAGAAAAATTTACAATAAGCGGACACTTCCAATTTGCGGACACAATCTTTTTCCTCAATAGTGTCCGCTAATTGGAGGTTATACTGTATTTTCGTTGGTGTACACATAGAATGATCGACCGGTTAGCTCAGTCAGTAGAGCGCTCACCTGGTCAGGTAATTGGGAGGTTGTAGGTTCGAGCCCGGTCATCGCCCTGTCATCGTATGAGTAGATATGAGAAGACTTGGATTAAGAGCACGGAGTGTGGAACAAAAATAAATCACAATCTTATTTTTAGAGGCCGTTTACATGGATATTCATTTCCGCCCGAAAATAAACTATTCTGTCAATGTCATGCCTCAAAACTACTAGTCCACGCGCTTATAGGTCCTTCGTGTGCAGGGACGTGAATTTTGAAGATACTTTTTCAAAAATGGGATTGAAAAACTAATTCAACTACAGGGTTATATCAAAAGAATTAAAAGTGAACGCCAACTTCTTAACATTTTATTATTCAATTATTTTCAGAGAACTGTATTTTTATTGTTCTTTTATTATACTCTGTATAAGAATAATGATCAGTGTTTACAAAAATGTCAATTAGATAGTATTAGAATGAATCAAAGACGGTTAGTTAGTGCGAGATTACATCAATTTAGCTGAAATATTGGATGAATGTTTACTGTTATTTTTATTTGCCCCATTATGGGTTTTTCAATTTATTCACGGTAACGAAGTTCTCCATCGCTGTATTTGTTAATTTTCGCGGGAACTAAATTTCGCGAATTTCGCGAGTTTTTGGCAAAATCGCGAAATTTAATTCCCGCTAAAATTATGAAAATATGTAAACTTGCGAAATTCACGAAAAATTAATTCTCGCGAAAATTAAGTTTCCTAACTTTTTTTCAATTTTTTTTTAATTCATCCAGATTATCACAAATA
>JAUKWF010000913.1:0-10398 GCA_032356525.1 Eutonina indicans
TCTTGACTGATTACGGTCTTCTTGTAGTGTCTTGTCCGTTTGGATAAATTGAACTTATATCAGCTTTTACCGGGATAAAAGTAACCCATACATTGCCATTTAAGATTTAACATTGTAATTCAACTTTATACTGTTAGTTAACATACTAACTATGTTTTTGTTTATGTTCAGGCCAATGGAATTTACTATGTCGCCCTTCAAATATTCATCAATAAATCACCTGATCATCAACGTACAAATATTTCGTCTTCCAAATTACAATTACAGGTAATGACTTTCGTTAAGTGGTAACGCTTTTCAAAAGATGGAAGAACTCTAGAAAAGAATAAATTTTTTGAAGTGCTCAACAGATTTAAAACTTCAATTTCAACTTTGTTCTCAGTCATCTCAAATCATTAGAGTTATCTGCTCAATGGCTTTTTAACACATTTGTTTGTGACATTCCCTACAAAAAGATGAATCTCAAATGAGCCATGACGTGGGCATTCACATGAGCGCTCAAATGAGTGGCGAGTTAATCGCTCATTTTTTGAGCACTCACGTAAGTGCTCGATTGTGATTCCATTTTTGCGTGGCGTGGAATGTCACATTAACTATATAGTACAATTTTCTGAATCGAATTTTTTTTATTTTCAATTAATTTTTTCTAAGCTAGGAAATTTCTACAGCCTTGAATTTGAGTAAATTTTCAGTCTGACTGATGATAACCACATACCAACCACTAACCATATTCTCTTATAAAATAGCGTATATTTACCTCGCTCGACGTTGGATAAAATTGAAGATGTACCGTAATTTATATTTCATTTTTTTCTTTAGAAAAACGCATTTCGAACGTTGAGGTATGTAACAGTTCTTTAGTTATTGTTTTTTACGGCAGCAGCTAAAAGCGGAGACCGTGTTAGTTTCGGCTGTGTACTACTCCTCCTCCACGTGGGAAGACATTTCTGCCTAGAACCTAAGCGTATACTTTTCTTAACGTGAGGCGGGCAAAATTTTCAAAAATTTAAAAATTGCAAGAATTTGCTGCTACGGTTTAGAGCCATGAGGCTATTTTTTATTTCAGTTTGAATATCATTGAATTATACATAACATTACACAAACTTTGATTACTTTACATCATCTTTTTGATAGATTTATGTTTAGCATGGAAAGGAATCGACAGTTATTCAAAAGGTGCGTAGTACATTTGTGTTTGATGCACTTCCTTATTATATTCCTTTTTATTGATAACTCCATATTTTTATTAATTTGTAACTATCGTTTTAAATACACTCGCACACAAGTCACAGGCGTATCACCGGGAGTCTACTAACTGAATATTATACACTATCGCTACATTTGAATTTAAGACTACATTTTAATTTGAGACTGTCAACTTACATAAAGTATATTATTTCATGTTTATTAACTTTCTTTATAAGAGCTGAACCTAACAAATATTTTCTCAAGAATGTGCGTTCATTAGTGTATTCATACAATTCGTGTATTTGTGACATTCTACGCAAAAAGTCTCCAGTTCTTAAACTTCTTTTTTTGTGTATTTAAATTTTCTTTTTTGCTTGCAGAATATTTCCACCAGATCTGTTCGAGATGTTTATAGATGTTGGCCATTATCAACAAGATCTGGATGCTTACGATCAGCTTGTACAAAATTTCAACAAATTAAGTGTAAGTTTTCTTAAAAGCAAGTCAACGGCGCTCAAAGAAGGATGTCTTTGAGCGCGTTTGACTTCCTTTTCAGAAGTTATGCCCATTTAAAAAATATCAGCCCTTGATTATTGGCTACGTTTGCCAAATTTTGAGATAAACTTTGTTTATAGTACATACAGTGGTTGCACTGAAACGCCGTGGGTCCAACGCCGTGGGTCCATATGGTGAACGGATGAAGGATTACCATATGTGACATTCCGCGTGGAAAGCTTATATGCGAGTGCTCATTTGAGATTCCCCTTTTCGCGTGGAATATCACATAATTATATTTCTGTAATAATTTGTCCGAATTAATTAATGAATAAATTATGTTCTGCACTTTTTTGATTTGCAGGATGACGAAGTATCAGAGATTCGTGGAAAAGTGAAGACAATCAATCAAAATAAAGAACCCACATCATACATTCAACAATATGCAGTATATGAGCATTTAGGATCTGGTGCTTTTGGTTCTGTTTATAAGGTAAGAAGTATATATATTTGATCGAGAAAGAAAATTGAATTTTGTTGCCTACCACAGAAAAGAAAAGTTCTTTATTCACCGAGATTTTTGTTGATTGAAGTGTTGTTTTTAAGTGAAAATGAAAATGATATGAAGATTTTTGAAATTTGACTGCGACATCTTTAGTTACATTAATACGTAGTTTCCCGCTGACATGATTTTAATTTCCCGAAGAGACCATCAAATGTTTTTTACAATAGAAAAAATTTCACCATGTGAAATCTTGAAATTTTGGGATAAATTTCTTCCGTTCATTTTTTGAATTTTATAACTTTCCCTCATCACCATGTGATTATTAATACTAATATGTTTTTTCTTACATAGGTGAAAAAGAAAGGCGGACAAACATTTCTAGCAATGAAAGAGGTAACCTTCACAAAATCCATTGTACTTAATCTCTTTGTCTTTTATGATAATCATTCGAATTACCAAAGATATCTTCAAAGGCGCTTATTGAACTTTTCAAGAAGTCGACACTGGATAAAATGTTTGAATATTTTTATATGTTTTCTTGATAGCCAAAATTAACCAAATAAGTAATTTTAAATCGTATTATTTATTTAGAGATATCTAAGCGTCACTTTATACGCCTGTTTTCTGCCTTGTCTAATCAAGGAGGTAGAATAGTCCTTCTACCTTCTACCTCTTTGGTCTAATTCAATTTTTTTCAAAAAAGTTTAAGTATTTGAATTAGACGCAACACAAAATAGGTGTAAAAATTGAAAAAGGTAAGTTGAATTAGACTCAAGAAGCCGTGTCTATCTTAATTCTAAAAACCAAAGATCGCCATCGATCGCCTCAAACCTCTTAAAGGTGATCCTATTATCGATCTCCTAGACATATAAAGAGGAGATACTGTGCTTATTTAGAAATTAACAAGACTTATTTTCATTCTTCTACAAAAAAAATCATGTCAACTCTCCTGTTCGTATTTGGACGGATCATTTAAACGCAATTAAAACCGTTGGAATGCCAAAATTTCTCAAAGGTTTACTCTTCTAACCCTTTTTACCTCAATTTCGATGCTAAAACCTACTGTTGGTTACATTTAACTGATTTATTTTTGTTTTCAAATTGTTTCACCAGATATCAACCCACCATCCTGAATTCGGTAAAAGTTCACGAGAAAAAAGTACCAGTGCTGATGGTATCATTAATGAATGCTCATTCGTCAAGAAACAGGTATTTTAGATATTAACAAAATTGATGCGCTACGACCAGGCTTTTCGTAAAGTAAGATTGTATGATTTTTGAGTAGATTTGGAGTACACCTCGTGTATCAAAGGTTTGATTTTATCGATCAATTTAATCAACCATTGAACTTGGACGAATTTCATCAATGTGTATGGACCTCATGGTACGGCAATTATTTATCTTTGTAGTTTTTCATTATTGAAAAATTTTAACTACTTCCATTACAGTATAAATCATTTTTTAAATGTGACATATCATCAAGGGTCAATGATTATACGTAGTATCGTGTTCTTATTGTTGAAAATAGTGCTTGATTTGCGTGCAAACAGCTTATATATATATATATCGATTCAAGACAGAAAAAAACGAACTTAAAGTCTTGCGACAATCTTCAGCGAATAAAAAAAATATTTTCTTGAATCGATATAAATGTATGTAGGTCTTATACTTCAAATACTTCTTTTTTTTTAGATTCTTCATATGAATATTGTGAAGTATCATAAAGCGTTTTTAGAAGGTATGTATGTTAATTAATATTAAATTATTGAGGACTTTAAACATATTTGCTTAATTTTTGAATTTACATGGAAAATAAACATACGCAAACTTCGGAAAAGACCAAAATCATTCTCCTTTATATACTCATAAAAGAAATCATATCGCCTATTTTGATTTTCTTGGTGATGAAATGTTTGAGTTATCTTTATATTTGTTATGACTTAGGTGACAAACTCTATATAATCATGGATCTTATTGACGGAGCACCGCTAGGCGAACATTTCAACGCGCTCAAAGAGAGAAATAAGACGTTTAGTGAAGAGCGCTTATGGGATATCTTCATTCAGGTAATTTGAAGGTGACAGATAGATTTAACTGTAGGGGGAGCGTACACTGCATTTATAATTGTCTTCATTTTTTAAAGAAAAGCGACTTGGACTTGTGGTTAGCTGTTCACTTGATTCCTGTAAATTGGCTGGTATTCCAGATCCACTACAGAAGAGGAAGTTGTCTGACCATGGGTTAATTACATATAACGGAACTACCTGAGTCTAGTGCAATAAGACAATAAAAATTAAGTGCATGATGAAAATACGATTTTGAAAAAACAAGATATATTTCTGTTTTAGATGGTGTTGGCCTTGCGTTATATTCACAAAGAGAAGTCGATAGTACATCGAGATCTAACACCGAACAATATCATGTTAGGAGAAGAGGATAAAGTGACCATTAGTAAGAAACCTTTTCTTCTCACTCTGAAATGAATCGGCTCTGGATCCTTAAGATTGACACTTAAGACACCAATTCCAAGGTAATGTGGATATGACTTTTGAGTTTTGATTGCAACGCAAAAAACGTGTGTTACTCCCTGATACCTTGAACGTGGCGCTTCTCCTACCTATGGGTCCCGGACCGTATAAAAACTGTAACATTTTTTCTCTTTTTAAGCCCGTTAATAATTATGATAATTATGTAAATTATGATAATTATGTAAATTATGATAATTTATGTAAATGTATTGTCTAAATTATGAAAATTTATGTAATTTATGATAATTTAGCGATCACATGCGTGTTCAAATAAAGCTTAATTGCAGAAATGCGTGCATATGTTTTTGAACGTTTTTCTGATGATACAAATTTGACAGAAAACAACAACGGTTTCATTTACGTTTCATCCAATTTTATACAAAATATACTACCGGAATGTTCATATTCTGTTTAACGAAAGGAAAACGACATATTTCAACGTTATCAAACTACGTCCATATAATGTTGAGCACATTCTCTCTAAAGACATGAATGAATAGGCGTGTGCATTTCTTTATTGTTTTATTTTCATTCTCATTATTGGTCTGCAATCTTTTTTGTTATAAAAAGATCGAAAATGAGAACCAATCAAAATTGATTAGTAAGAACAAAGAGCCAACAGAATCGTTTGATAAAAAAGTATTTCAGATTCTTTTGTTTGTAATCCCCTAAATTACACTTATATTCCCGCTTTTTTACATAAGCGAATGTTGTGATAATTGTTAGCTACATAAAAACTCGTTTTATAATTGGATAACAGCCAATAACAACGATTATCACGTATTATGCATTCAAAAAATTATCATAATTCTTTTCGTAAAAACAGTTTCTACTTTCTGGCAGAATTGCCTTAAACTTTGTTCAGTTTAAACATATATTTTTATTGTTATGTTTTCTGGACCTGTCTGTTTCGGTTCGCTTTGTACAACAAGACTTTCTCGTGTGTTCTCTTTTAGCTGACTTTGGGTTAGCAAGGCAAAAGAGTTCAGATGCTAGCAAATTGACATCGATGGTTGGAACCATTGTATACTCTTGGTAAGTTTGAACAAGCCTTTGGTATTCCATACTGGGTCCATACTTTGTGATATTCCAAGCGAAAAGGGGAATCTTCATTGATCACACACGCTAGTCCTCGAAAAATGAGCAAATAAATCGTTCAGTTGAGCGAAACTACGATACGTGTATGCTCATGTGATTGTTCATTGGAGAATCCTCTTTTTTCTTTTTCAATAATCCTGAAAAAAGTAAAGAAATCCTGATGGGTTAAACTTTGTATGATTTCCAAACAAAATAAAAATTTTAGAAGGGCATGAATCATCAACAGTAATAATGTAAATTTGAAAACATCATTTAGTAGGGAAATGTAAAACAAATAGCCAATAAAACTTTTTGTTAAAACTTCAAGAGTATTCGTGATTTTTGTTAAAAATGTTTACTTGTCTACTTCATAATTTATATGAACTTTTTAAATAAGATTGGTTAAATCTAAATTTTTTAAAAAGCTCCCCATCTTTTTTAGTGGATCTTTATAAATTACATGAATATGTCATTATTGACAAAATATTTAAATTTTCACGGCAAAATTATCTTGCAACTAAAAAATAATCGACATTTTCGATGTTTCAAACAGCAGCCGCGAATTTACTATGAAACTCGTGTATCCCATTCCGTGTATATCCACTATGTAATTCTTTGTTGAATTAACCAATCAAATTGTGTTTACAGTCCAGAAGTCGTGCGTGGCATGGAGTACGGTGAGAAGGCGGATATTTGGGCGTTAGGGTGTATATTGTATCAAATGGCGTCACTTGAACCGCCCTTTTTCTCCTCCAACATGTTATCATTAGCAACAAAGGTTTGTTATATTTTTTGTATTGAGTTATTAGGGCGTTACACAAATACAAATGTATGACTTAGGATGTGGTACAGACGGTTGTGGTACTGAGATGGTTGTGAAATACCAAGACCTCTATAATGTCCTAGATTGAAATCTCTTACCTGACGATTTACATGTCATAGATGTATCACTAATTTATAAAACTCGTTCCGGAATGAAAAGATTATGTACTATTTATTTATTTAGTTATAATCGAGAAACTCGCCCAATGATAAGGCGGGAAAATATGAATGGGCGGAAAATGTAGCTAGGACATGATTTCCTCCGCCTTTACAACAAGAAGGTGGTTTACATTGGGACTAGTTCTAGTCTACAGAGTTCGGGCTAATTAAATCCCAAATACATCTCACAACCATGCAACTTCTCGTTCCTTTGCTAAATATTTAACTTAGAGTTATACTTTGCATACCGTTTGTATCGGACAATTTATTTATTTTACTACATTCGGAATCTTACTTGATTAATAATGATTTCTTTTTTGGTTATCATTACCTAGATAGTAGAAGGAAGTTATGAGCCATTACCTGATGGATTGTACACCCCACTTGTATCAATCGTTATTAAAAGGTAAAATATTTTCGTACTTGTAAACTTGAATGTACCTGATAATGATAAAACAATAAGAGCCGATAGAGACCTTTTGAAAAGTTTGATTCGACACGGTCAAACAAAATCTAAATCGGGGAATATTGGATATAATCACTATGATAAGCAATTATAATTAAAAGCAAATTAATTTGTTAGTCACTTCTGAAAATTTCAGTTTAGTTTATTTTTGAAATTTTTTGTGCCCTTATTTTTTTGATTATAGCATTTTATTGAAAATGGAAAGATGGAAAGACCATCTAATTTTTCACATCCATTTTAAAAAATTATATTTTGATGATTGAGTAGTAGGATGTCACATCATGTTTGAAACGACAGATCGATAGTTTAAATGTGATTTGCAACGATATTAAAGATGGCCGCGGCCAAAGGAGAAAACCATTTAAAAAAAACACTTGATTTCTAGAATAATAAAAAATAATTTTAATATATTTATAGCAAATACAACTTTTTCAATTTATACGTAAAAAAATGTTCAGAAATTTTATTGCTGTTCATCTTCGTCTTCGAAACCGAACAATTCTTTTGAGAATTTTTGTTTGCTGGTTGATGACGTCATACAATATGCTGAAGGTGTGTATCCACCAGTACATTCGTCATCACTGAACAAATCACCGATATCGCTGTCACTTTCATCATCTTCATCATCACTGTTGACGTGAGAAAGTTCAAATTCATCTTGATCGTCGTGACTAAAAAAGATTTTCATTGACTCGTTTTACATTATTGAAATCAAACATATAAATTAAGGGGTTGCTCTTGAAGATGACGGTGCTTTACATGTACTAATTATTTAAATTTGATAGAGTCGAAAATAAAACATTTCGCGTTTGAGAATGGTCCTTTGAAAAATTATTTGCAGACGTATTAATTCGTCGATGATGATTTCAAAGTTTCTTCTTTACTTGCATTTAAGTTGTGACTGTTGAATTCATTTCTGCGAATCGTTTATAAAGGCATATGAGGCCAAAAATGTTCATTTGAGGTAATTAAATTATCTTGCATGTCATATTGAGTAATTTAAAGACAGCTTGAGAAATTGAATATTTACCTGGCGTGAGCGACTTCTTGGTACTTCAAGGTCGTTGATGATGATTTTTTTAGTTTCTTCTGTTTTGAGTCGTGACTGAGGAATCTATTGATTAAAAATACGTATATTATTATTACTATTATTATATATTATGTTTAATCTTATTCTGAATTTCTCAAAATGTTATTGTTGTTGAATAAATCAAAACTACTAAACAAAATAAAAATGTAAAAACATTTTAAATTTACCTGCTACTGGCTGATTCAGCACCTCTGTTAGACGTCTGATGAAGCATTGTAGATGGTCCATTTGATTCATCATCGCTACTGCATGAGTTGAATCTATCAATCAACGATTCAAGGTGGCTTGCTGTTCTTGACTTGTTCACAAATCGTTCATTTGTTGTAATTGATGACTTCGTATCAGTAGGTGTTTTATCCACAATGCTACCAGCACTTTTGTTTTGAATGTCTGTTGTAGATGTGTCGTTGATCGTTTGATCTGAATCTTCTAGCTGGGACTTTCTTTTCATAACGTTATTAGATGGTGCTGTATTGGCTATCTGATCTGTATTTTCATGAACCGCTTCCTCCAACGATTCTTGTGTGGCGCATTCTTTTGTATTATTCATTGACATTTGTTTGGAAGACTCCATATTATTAATCTGTTTTGCATCACTGTGTGTTTTGCTGAAAGATACTTTCGAAGAAGAAGGTGCGTCGAGTATCTTTGCGTTTTTTATGTTACCGTCATTTATTAATTCCATTGCACTCTGGCTGCATTGCGTAATGTCTGCAGACTGTTTTCTTTTGGTAACTTCTTGCATCGATATCGCTTTTTGAATATCGTTTGTGTTAACGCACGTTGCGCGTGTAGCGTCATTCCGGAGTCTTGATCGTCTTGGATGCTTTTGGATGCTGTTTTTCGGTGAAATTTGTGTATTGTTTGATTTGCTCAATCTGCTTGTCTCGATAATTTGTGTAGCGTCAAGTGTTTTGCCTACCAATTGTTTTGCAGACTCGTTTGAAGACATCGTACTCTTTCTTGTTGTTTTCGCGGAGTTTGCAAATTCTCCATCCTTAGTTGGTTTGATCAAAGGTTCTTCAAATGATACTTGAGATGTGGCATGGAGATTTGAGGTTTCGGCATTTATTTTGTTGGCACTATCATCGGCAATTTCATCTGGTTTCAATTGCGTACATTCCATAGTACTTTGACTAGTTTTCATTATGTTTCCAGACTGTTTTCTTTTGATAACTTCTTGCATCGATATTGCTTTTTGAATATCGTTTGTGTCAACGAAAGTTGCGCGCGAAGCGTCATTCCTGAGTCTCGAACGTTTTGGATGCTTATGGATGCTGTTTTTTGGTGATATAAAGGCACAATCTGGTGGCTTGTTGGTGATATCAGTGTTTTGTTTTGAAAGGGATTCCGGTCCTTCGACAGATTCTTTAGGCGGTAATGGATCAATTATGGCGTCCACGGGATCATCTAGCATCAACTTTGATAAATCTTTGGAACCGTTGGTATTATCAACATCTAAGGTTTGTCTGATTTGATAAACTGATAATCTAGAACTAACCTTTTCTTCGATAACATGGACAAATGATGTTGGCTTTTTCATCATCACGCCTTTAAAGGTAGCCACTGAAGATACTTCTTGGTTCATTTGATGTGATTTGGATGCTTGTATATGCTGATTACTGAGTAGCAATTGTTTGGATGTAATCTCTGCTTCTGCACTCACTTGTTCATTACCATTCAATCCACTATCTTCATCATCAGAAATAGGTGGTGTTGATTCCATTTCATTATCAGATTGTGACATGACAAATTCTTCTGAATCAGTTGCATCAATAGGGAGAGTCGAAGAACTGGTTGTAAGCCGTGATGTGTCTGTGGTAAATCCACTTGTGTTGGTTGATTCAGCTTGACCATTCTTTTGAAGCTGTTCTTGTTGCTTTATCAGATTTCTCAAAGACATCATTGATGTATCTCTGATTTCTGTCAATTCACAAATGAATGTTTGACGGAGGTCTGTTAACTCTACTCGCAAATCTTTTGTGATGACTACCATTTTACGCATTTCGTTGATTTGTTTAGCGGTAGCCTTATATTTTTTGCCATAAGTTTCTTCAACACTCGTGCT
>JAUKWF010000914.1:0-10395 GCA_032356525.1 Eutonina indicans
GAATGTCCATGATGAAAATGGCCAAAAAATTAAGAATATCGTAAGAATATTGCCATCATGAAAATTTTCAATTTGTTTTTAGAATATATTTTCAAATGAATCTAAAACCTTCTCGAGCTGATTTAGCTGACCTCTTTTGTTTTTTATGCATACATATAAGAAAGTCTTCTGTTTTTACATTACTTTTCGATGATTTTGAGACTGGTGAAATCTAAAAATTAACCATGAACCAAACATCCATGATGAAATGGATTTACACCATTCTTATAAAAAAAGCGTGTAATGCAAAGCCCTTGGTCAAAATACAGACCTCGCAAGTCGGTCTGCACATTCGACCTCGGGCTTTGTATTTCCCAGTACAGATGAAAAAACAGTCAGTATCCCGTTAATACCAAAGTAATTTTAAGCAAATAAAAAATCAATTTGCATGAATATAAATATAATTTTAAGCATCGTATAACTCAAATTTATATATCAAGCAAAACTACTATCAAGCAAAACTTCTATGACACGTGACAACCAAATGGAGGGCGGGAGGGCGGGGGTACTTTTAACATAATAGAGCGTATATGTTAAGGATCGTTTCATTTAATTTATTTCTAATTAGTAAACAATATTTTCAAAAAGACATGTACATTGTGCTGCGATTTAATATGACAACTGTTTTCTCTTTTCATTAATATACATAGTTATATACAATAATTAGAATCATTGTAATGTTTTGAAATTTGTCAAAGGTAAACTTATTTCTCTCTATTTCTCTTAATATTAAAGGTTATAACCAGGCAATGTTGGATGAACTCATGTATCCCGACTCATGTATCATAGTGGTTACATCAGAAAATCTAACTTTACATCTAATACAAGATAGCAAAAATGACCTAAAATAAGCGCGTAATACATGATGGACTATACACTCTCTTCCTCTTCCTAAAAATAGATAGCTCAACAGATAGCAATGAAGTTCGATTCTTAAACATCTCACATGTATTCTGATACTCAAATCACTAGAATCAAACTTTACAGACATGCTGAATGACTTTACAGTATATCTAACTAACAGTTTCTGCAACTAAAGTTTTCCGTACGGAAGTCTGTTAGCTGAACTTGGTTAACTAAGGCACACTTTTTGTCTCATTTGTCGTTTTTCAAACTCGTTTTAGAGACTTTCCACTAAAAACTTGTTTCTATTTTAAGTCTGCAGGAATTGTTAGTTAGACGACCTCTTACATTACCATGAAATGTATTATGCGCTAATAAATAATATATAACTTTGTTTCTCAATCTACCAATACGTTAAGAGTGTAGCCTTGATTCTTGTGTCCTATTACTGCTTATTATTTCTCATACCAGGAAATAAATCTTTTCATACATTTATGAAACAATAATATGACAAATATGATGACATCACGTCAAAAAGAATTTGCTTATCGATTTCCTTCCTATTGTTTCCATAACTGAAGTTAAATTTCACCTAATTAAATGAATCATATAAACAAAATTCATAACATTCGGAAATTGTTAGCGAGCAAAGTTAATGCTGTGATTTTTTCCCGCTCCTTATATTAAGTGTATATGGGATCATTCGTGAATATTATACGTGATTGATTGTCTTCGCGAAATAACTTGAGATTGGAAGGTGATAGCTCTTATTTCAAATCTGTTTCATGAAGAAGTCTATTCAATTTATGCTGACTCTATGACTAAGGTGTTTTAAAAGTAGCTAATAGTTATTTGTTTGCACTCAATTGAAATATTTTAGTGAAATTAATAAAATCGAAAACCTATACAATTTTCAAATTTTAACACAATGGCTTCTAATGCTAGCACGAAAAAAACAGTGACATTTTCATTCAACTTTGGTTATTGATCCAGGTTTCAGTTGCTTTCGTTTTTAATAAAAAAAGCCTCCTAGTTTTCTCTCTTATCTCGCCTGGTTTTTCGTTTTTATTGTATTTTTTAATTTTAAAATTTATTTAATGACATCAAATTCTATCATGAAGGTAAATAAATGAATCATTCCTTCTCTAACAGGTGATTATAAAATACATTTCTTTTTCTCAAGTCAATATGTTGGAGATTTTTAACAGCTCATTAATTTTTTGTTGTTGTATTTATTTGGTTGATAACAGAGTAAGAAAACCAGAAAACCCAAAAGCGCACTAGGGTATCCCAAAGATTATTCACAATGTTCTCATTATTTTGAATATCAACACCGTTTTGGTGACATTGAAAACAAACAGCAAATAATTATAGTGACGATACCATTTTATTTTAAGGGAGCCCATGGACGGATCCAGACCCCTGCTCACCTGCTCAAGCAGGGTTGAAAATGAGAGTGAAGTGTTTATTATAGCTATTTCTATGTTTATTGCAGATAGAAATACATCACTTTACATATTTGAGCAGGGGTAAAATTATATTCTGTATCCGCGCCTCTGAGGATAAAATGATACATAAGTACAATTTGGATCAAAAACTAAGCTAAGTAATGGAAATATATTCATCTTGATATCTAAGATTGTAACTCTGTTCTCATTCAATTTATCATTCAAGAATATATATATTTGGTATGTTATATGTAACTTATTCAGAACTCTTGGTAAAATCCTGAATCAACCAATACAAGTAACTTCATTTTATACCAACCACATTTTACATCGAAAAAAATAAATCAAGATTATACTTCCATCCACGAATAAGTTTGTAGGATATTGTATCATTTCATCATTGCTTCGGCAGAAACTCATGAATGAGACTAACAACAAAACGAAAAATACGACCCCCAATAGCTTATCATACATCCGACGCCCAACATGACATCCATTCAACATTCCTGAGGTTCTGGTTTTAAGAACTGACTATAAGAGTATGTTATGTATCTGAAGACATAGATATAGAGATTATTATTTAACACTTTTTATTTCGTATATATAAGATCGCGCTAACAAAAAAAATAAAACCTTGGACACCCAATAGGAAGTTTAACTCAAAATTCACTGGTAAAAGATGTATTTTCATTGAAACAGCACGCATTAGAGTGTTCGAGCTCTCTACATAACACATCTCCACAGGGGAGTTGGCGACGACTTTTCCTATAATACAGCTCATATTTCATTACTTGAACCAGATACATTGTGTATACCTGATGCTTGATCATGAAAGAAATGTAAACAAAACGTTTAAGTCATCAATTGTAACAAACTAATATGGTATGAAAACGTACAAAGATATAAGGTTCATTTTCTATACCGTTAAGCCCGCGATCATCGTTTAACGTTACAAACGTTATCGGCGGATGTATTTTGGATGTCGAAGCGAGGTCGTATTTTTTGATAGCTACAGACGAAAGTTTTACGTCCATCCAAATTAAACGTCTAAACATCACATAGAGGTTTTTTAGACATCGCGACGTTAAAATGATGTCGTGTGCTTAATCACGTAATTGCATTCTTAGTTTAATTGCCAGCGCGAGTTTTTTTATTTCAATAGGAACAAATCACTTAACTTTAATAAATATTATGTATAATTGCCAATAATGAGATAGTGTAATTACTTCTGTTAACGACATCACGTTCCATGAAAGTTCCTGGTATCGTTCGTTGTTTGTACGCATTAAAATGATACGACAAATGATGTAGTTGTATTTTTACGATTCTCATTGCATTGAAATAAAGTAGGGCGTGTAGCCCACCCATATACGATGACGTTTTTGAAAAAAACAAATGTTTTCCTATATTGTAATTAATTTCAATGTTGGGTTGTGTGCTAACAAATTAAGTTATTACAAAACGGGACAACATTATTACATAGTGTGGTAGGTGTTTAAAATCGAAATGTGAAATTACAAAAGTGACAGTTATTACAAAGTGGCAGACAAGGTATTACAAAGTATCAAAGTATATGATAGTGGGACTTTTTTATTAAAAATTGGGACAGGTATTACAAAGTGGGACGATTATTATTAAAAACTGGGAATTTATCATCATAATGTTCTATATTTAACCATAGACACATTAGTGGCTTCATTGAAAGCACACATATATGTAGAATTGAAAGCTTTACTCGAATACAGAGGTTGCTCGGGTACCTGTAAGCATACGTCGTTGAATGTCTCTACTGTAGATGTAAGCTTGTCATAATATCTCGGGGGGGGGGGGGGACTTCCATAATTTTGCTTCCATAATTTTGCTGTCAATTTATTTACGATTTCTTTAAAAATAATGCACTGTAAGGGTATGTTTTTGGCCATTTTTTCACTGCACTGTAAGGGTCCGATTTTTCAACCTGTATTTTATATGCCATTAGAATAATCTGTATAAATAGCGCCAAATGACGATAGCATGTGACAGATGTGTAATATTGTCTCATCTAAAGGACCACTTAGAAGATTATTTGTAAAATATTAACTTTCATTGCACATAAAATATCTGACAAATGATCTTAATATATTGATGAACTTGTCATGTTCTTTATTCTGTCTAGACAAGTCGAACGTGTCAGTTAAAAAAACGTCTATACACCGTTCATAAATCAAATTCTCACGGGTGCCGAATGAATGCTAAGTGTTTTATAACACCGGGCTGGAATAAGCGGGGTTTTCTTTTTGTAAAGACTTGCCTGATGTGTACAAACAAAACTGCTAAAGAATTGCAATAAACGATTATTACATTGAAGTCCACTCAAATTGGAAATTTGATATATATAACATTAATTGTTGAAATAGGATTGTGTTGTAGCTACTGATGGGCTACACCATGCAGCCATCATGATAAGTTAATACGAAAACTTGTCATTAAAAAGGAAAGAAATATTCGCATGAATCAGAGGAAGACTCAGGGGTGTAGAACAATTTCAGGAGAATAGTAAGCTTTGATTAAAAACTCAAGGAGGTTCAATGAAAAAGGTATCGAGTTTACGATTGAAGACTCCGAGTATGCAGACGACACGGCCGTACTGTTTGAATCTCGAGATGTTATAGAACAGTTCTCACCCCTCCTGCTAACACATTTCAGGAAGTTTGGGATGGAGATACACACTGGTGATCGAAACCATCTGGGAAAGCCGTCGAAAACCGAAGTACTTTTTGTCTCGGCACCGGCAAGAACATATGTCAACCCCTCGACTTTCAATGAAACAGATTTGTCAGATATAGACCTTGGCGATGACAAATTCTTTCCCGTGACTGATAAGTTCTGCTATCTTGGTTCGGTAATAACCAGAAATTGTAGAGATGGCGGTGATGTATGTCACATAATGAAACGAGCAGGAAATGCATTCGGCTCTTTGAGAAACCTTCTATTCTCCAACTCACTAATTTCTGCTGCAGCTAAAGGATCAGCTTACAAGAGTCTCATCATTCCCATGTTATTGTACGGGGCTGAATCATGCAGGTGTTTAACAGAGAAACTTTACAACCAGCTACGATCGTTTCATCACCGTTGTGTGCGTGCAATGCATCGAATTAACCGACGTCACGTGTTTGTACATCGTATTAGCAAGGAGGTTTTGTTGACTCGTTTGGATGTTAACCCGATTGATTTTTATGTCACCAAACGTCAACTCTCTTGGCTAGGCTACATTTCAAGGATGCCGTTTGACCGGGTACCGAGGAAATTGTTGTCATGTTGGGTTAACTGTCGTCGTCCCAAAGGTGCACCCGAGTTCACCTTTGGCCGTGGTATATATAAAGCTCTTCGTAAGGCTACGATCATTAAAAAACGATTGGTTTGTCCTGGCTAATGATCGGTGTGCATGGCGGAGAAAGATAAATGTTTCTTAGTTTTTGTTCTAGTATTTTTTATCTACACGCGTAGTAATTTCCTAGTTAAGGTTATTTTATATTTTATTAATATTTGATACTTTCTCTAGGCCAATTCCCAATGCCTGGGATGGTTCACTTCTTATTCGATTAAAAACTCACAAAATCTAACAGGTAATGACTTTTTAAATACCGTTAACTGGCGTTCTCATTTAACTCTCAACAAAGAACGAACGATAACATAAATCATCATACTCTTCGATACTCTGTCAGTTTTCATATGCCTTATACCATGATAAGTTTGCCTTAAAAGGGCACGTTTTGGCGTAAAGAAATTTTGTCGGATCAATCCAATCAATCTGCCAATATCCAATATTATTTGGCGGATTTAAATTCGGAGGAAGAGTAGTCAAGAATAAAATATTAATATTAAAATGTTGGTATAGGTGTATTTTTAAAAACTTCTAAATGTATGTGGATAATGTTACCCTTTGTCAAGAGGTAAGAATGCTTTTAAGGGTGTTAATCCAATAAATGAAAATTATGAAGATTATCTAAAAGCTGGCCTTATATTGCGGAGATCACCATCGACCAACTTACTGACTTACACACACAAACACGGAATCGACGAAATGAATAATCATATGCGTTCCGCAATAACTAACAATAGTTTATCGTAACAGCAAGATACCGTAGCCTTGTAAACAGAAACAAATAAAATAATAGCCACATGGGTCCAAACGGTAACAGTTTAGAAAGGCTGGTAGACCATATCTGTTTTTTTTGAAATTTTTGAAATTTTAGAAACACCCGCCCGCTGTGGAGAAAAGTCAAGCTTAGATCAACTAGGCAGAAATGTCTTCTGAGAGGGCAGTAGTACCACGGCAAAAAATAATACGATCTCCGCTTTAGTTGCTGCCGTAAAATGCATTTTCGCAGAAATTTTTCCGAGTTTCGAATCGGAAAATACCAGCAAACATTTTTGGTTAATTATACAGTTCTCTACCAAAACATATACATGAAACGAATTCAAGCTACTTAACTCTTTTATTTATTTATTTTGGAAACATATCTATTGCTATTTGAGTTTTTATCGCAAAAAGTGATCTTGTACTACCTGTTAACAATATTACATATTGGATACTAAATGTTTGGTGAAGCAGGCTAACATAAATATTTTGTTGAAGGGGCGGATACATAATTTAATTTTACCCCTGCTCAAATTTCTAAAGTGGTGTATTTCTATCAGCTATTATATAAACACATCATTCTCAATTTCACCCGTGCTTTATGAGCAGCATGAGCAGTGGTCTGAAGGTTAGATAATCAAATTTGAACTTACCGGAGCAAGTATCAATGCTTCCAATGTCGGTTTTCCAGTCACACCACGTTGCATGTTCAAGAATGAATTGAATCCAGGGTCTTCTCTTTTACTCTTTAATGTCCTGCAAAGAAGACGAAAGATGAAAGAATTTTACACATCCCAAGACACAAGCTTGATTCTCCGCATCACGACTCATTAGCATAGGGCTAGTGTGGGATTTGAACCGGAAACCTTTCGATTCTCGCTGTTGAAGTAAGTTATACCCTTTACACCAATGACGCCACAGTTGTTATACACATATCATCAAAGTGACAAAGTGCTCACTGGTTTTTAACTAAACCAAGTTCCACAAAAAAATTGTTTCTACATGATTGCCTGGTATGTTCTCCTGCTAAACTTTTAATCAAGTTCATTACAGATTATTAACCGAGGAGACATTATGCTATTTTAAATCCCAAAGACTATACAGTAGAATCTCTCTAACTCGACTACCCTCGCTATCTCGAACTCCTCTCTATCTCAAACTTCTCTCTATTTCGAACAAGAAGTTTAGACACTTGTTTACTTTCTAAGCTATTTTTATATCTTTATGTCGAACTTTCTCTATCTCGAACAGATTTGTTAGTCCCTTGCGAGTTCGAGATAAAGAGATTCCGCTGTACGTTATTTAAGCGTTGGCTTGTAGCTGATATTAATATGATATTAACAAATCAGCAAATTTGTCATGCTTTGTAGAAAACCGTCAAGCCCGAAGGGAAAACAAAATTCATGTACTCTTACGATCAATAAAATTTCAACATATGATTAACTGAACTAAATAATATTTTCTGATATATACGCAAATCAACCGTTTAAGCATAAAAAGCACACATTTTGATAACAGTTTTATATGCCCCTTATATGCTACAGTTACCAAAAAGCACACTTAGCTGGGCTGCTTTAAAAGGGTTGAGTAGAGACTGTAATTGAAAGGTCATTATGTATTTATACTGTATTTTACGCAACTCCTTAAACCCTGTAACGATACACCTTTAGATGATCTAGGGGTGCCTTATTACAGGATCAGCTACCTATCGCTAGATAACAAGCTTATGCGGTCAAAAACACCATCCAAACATTTGATGCGACCGGAAACAAACAAACTGAAAAAACCAGATGGATTATACTGAATCTAATACCGGTTCATCTAATCCACTTAATACCATTAAGGATTTTTTTCCCTGTGTGTTTTCCTTAGTTTTCTCAGAGAAATTTGTGTGCTAATTATACATAATAGAGTGCTAATTGAAAATAGTGTAAAAGGTATCATGCTGATTATTTTTGTAAACTCATAATAAGAAAGGAAATAATCAAAATAGATTCACTCCACCCCCAAACAACATATGGTAAGCATATCCTATATTGAGAGGCCGTATATGGTTGAATAATTAAAATATCGTACTGCCATTCCATAGATCGAAGGTTTGATTAAACTATCAGGATAGGTATGACGAAAAATACCTATCATTTCAGAGGCGGACTTTCGGGAGGAGAATGAACTGAAAATTCATTACGTGTTAGATTTTGACTGGGGTCGGACTTAATGAGTTTTTAGTCATAGCTCATTCTCCTCCTGATCTGCCTCCGCATTTTTTATTATTACTTTTTTATACGTAACACTCAAACACAGCAAATTAGCAGTACTTGATAATAAAAAAAACTCGTATTTTTAGTCAAAAAAGCATCGTACAATTCAGATCATCCAATTCTGTGGTTGATCAAATTCTGATAACGGATTTATTTCATTAACATGTAATATAATTCTCATCTTTGTGTGAAGCACCAAATTTCATCACATGGATGATACACCCATCATATATAAAGAACTTACAGTTTAGCAAGATGGTACAAGTGAATTGAGTTTTCATGAGATTGCCAGAAAGTATCTTCAAATACTTCACCTGTGATAAAATATGAAAAGATTAATTATGGTCAAAATTCGGAGAAGCGAATCTAGAAGTACCTTGAAAGCAACAAGATATGAAAGGAATAAATGTCATTATGAAAAACGATGCTTCTTACAAATAAATTATAGTGTTATTGCTAATCCCCCGACATTTCCTCATCTTGTTCTATACCATATACTCCTAGAATCGCCACACAGTCAGGAACAGTTTCACTGAACAAGAGAATTTGTTCGTCGACATTAGAGTTAGAGTTAGCGGTCATTCATCTGATTTACATAATAGATAGGTGAACCCTCTCCTGAGTGATCACTATCTAGCATCAGCTTGACATGAATGAATATCCATTACAAAGAAATCTGCTCAAAATGAATCAAGAGGGAAAGCATACTTCCTCTAGTTAGGTCAGACGAATAAATCAACTTTCATTTTTAAACATATTCAAGTTATAATTGTATTACAGAAGAAATCCTGTTCATTATGAAACAAATGTCTGCTATGATTAAAGCAGTAATTCAGGCTTTATGCATATATATATATATATAAACATAGGAATATGAAGTAGCTGAGCATTTTTATACATGATGACGTCATTCAGTCATTCAGAGAGTTCAGGAAAGTGAAATCGAAAATATCCCATGACATTTCAATACAAATACATTTCAACTATATTGACTATGTTTTGATAATATCGACTTATGGCGATGTTTGCCCAAGCGCATGTTTTGTTAATTCGTTTCCCAGTTAGCGCACACAACTCTCTTTCGACGTCGTATTAGCATCCATACGACTTAGCATAATGATGCGGTGGTGGTTTATTCATAGAAACTATACAATGACATTGAATGGTTTAAAAATGCATGATTTAGACTTTTCAATTACTTCTACATTATATAGCTTGCAATAAATACTGATTTTGAGGCCGAATAGCCCAAGAGGGGAGGGTGGGAGCTACTCAACTTATGGGAAATATGGTTATATGCCGCTCGTAAAAGTCGCATTCTGATCTCCTGGTCCCAGTAAGGATTCGAAATCGGGTCAAAAATTGAAAGTTATAAAATACTCAACATTCTGACCAGAAAATTTCGTTTCCATAGCAAGGATTTCTTGCCTAGCGATCTTTAAGTATGCAGACAATTCCCTAACCGGACAATTCCCCGACAGAAAGTTCCTGACGGATAATTCCCCGAGAACAACTTCCCGAGAGCAACTCCCCGACCGGATAACTCCCCGACCGGATAACTCCCCGACCGGACAATTGGTTAAATTTATCAGCAATTACACATGTGAGTAATCTGATCTGTGTGGTAAGTCAAAAAACTGGGAGTTCGTGTTAGGTGTCGCTCAACCACACAGCAATAATATAA
>JAUKWF010000915.1:0-10395 GCA_032356525.1 Eutonina indicans
GTATTTCCACATGGGTGGAGACATGGAACGACACTTTAGTAGTGTAAAAGTATTACATAAATTCAAAATGTACCAGGGGGCGAATCCAGCAAGCGGGGGTGAAAAATGGCTGTTGTGTGTTTAAAAGTGCCAAATCTTCATTATAACCGACGAAAATATACTCCTTGCAGATTTGAACAACGGTAAAATGAAGTTCTGTATCCGCCACCTGATGTACAGTGTGTACCACAAGACTTTATAAAAAGTCGAACGAAAACATCTTCACAATTTTATGCTATACATACATACTTGCTGTATACCCAAAGAAGGAAAATTTGGCGGATTTGGCGCGCCAAATTTTCTTTCCACCAAAATTTCTTCCCGCCAAAATTTCTTCCTTTAAGGTACTTAAAGGTTCTAAGAAACTAACAAATTGTATGACCGGTAACAAACAGGAAACAACAATGATATACATTCCGGTGAAAGCATGGCATTCTTTAATGTGTGTAACAATTACCATTGACATCATGAAAAGTGCTATTGCACGGATTTACGTCAACAATTATTTTAATGCATTGTAATGATCGGATATTTGCCAACTTTCTAAACAACGGTATGCAGTGACCACCATCTTGCTTGCAAACCATAGTAAGGGTTGCCTTTTCATTCTTTTTACTTTGGTGCAATTGTATGAGAAAATCAGCTGGTTCATCGAGGGAGTCTAGTCTTTTTTCTAACCATCATACCATTCAACAGGGGCGAATACAGGATTTTACCCCTGCTCAAATTAAAATTTTATATATTTTTGTCGGCGATAACATATACAT
Organism: Eutonina indicans; assembly: GCA_032356525.1. NCBI lineage: Eukaryota > Metazoa > Cnidaria > Hydrozoa > Leptothecata > Eirenidae > Eutonina > Eutonina indicans. The sequence goes on from JAUKWF010000915.1 coordinate 807, forward strand.
AGCCATAAAGGAAAATAAACACACCATTTTCATTTTTACCCCCGCTTAATTCACTAGATAAAATTGACGAATTTCTCATATAAAAGCCAATCGAGCTTCAGCTATTTTGTTTAGAAATCCCATTGGATGCATACGGTAACCAATCAAAATGTCCATTCGTATGTGATGTGAAAAAAATCCTATATACTTTTAACAAAAATCATTTTTCCGACATGCAAAATCATCAAAAAGAATTTCTGTTCCGACGCAGCACCGAATTTTAGAGAGTTACGAAAACTTTCAAAATAATATCTGATTTTGTCCAGAAATCATGTACAGTAAAAACTCATCTTTAACAGAGATGCCAGATAGAGGAAGATATTAAATAAGATTATTAGATAAGTTACCACATAACAATGTAAAGAAAAACCGATTAATTAATTCTGTAATCTTCTTAAAAATTCCCAAACCCAATCATACAAATCCGAAAAGATCTTAATCATTTAATCATACAGGAACCGTTACGAATAAAAGGATGAAAATTCACTTACAAGTAGAAATCCCTGCGGAGGAGTTTCTTTTATTTAAACGGTACACAACAATATGAGTCGTTACCATGAAAAACCACACCTCCACCTTCAATTCCGTATTTCGTATGATACAGTTTTAATTCCATACATTCTTTTTCAGAACAAAAAAAAAGTTATTATTAAAGAGGATTTTTCGTGAAAACAACAATTTCTAAACCAACTATTTTTTAAAGAGTAATAGTAATCATTTTTTCCAGAATTTGAAAATGAAAAAAATGACCTTATTTATTGCACAGTAATTCAGTTCAACAAACCATGAACAAACTAACAAGTCGATGCTCCAAGATGTTATGCCCAAACGTAACCTCCAAATAAAACAACATGAACAATTAGGCATACTGTGCGGAAAACACAAAACTCCTGTATACACGCAATGTTAAAATCAATCTTACTTTGCGACGGCTTTAACTGGAAACCGGGGGAATTTTCCTGATGATTATGCAGTGTTTGTAGGTTAGGGTTAGCTATTTGAAATCGGTGTTGCTATTTGAATATCACGGATACGTACAGTAGAGGGTTTGGTCAACTACGAGACAATACGTAAGCGCATGCGTTATATTTTGTTTAATATAATTCTTATCTAAAATCTATTCGTAGAGGAAAACAAAAGTTGGAGAGCAAAAATATTTTAACAAGCGAAAACAAAGTCACACAGAAAAGAGAATAGGTAGGATTTCTTGTATCAATTCATGTCCAGAAAATAAGTTTGATCATAAACATAAAAAACCATGCAACAAATTAGGCGAGACAAATTTAATTTATTGTTCTACAGGCAGATCGTAAGACAAATTAGGGTCGGTCGGTAAAATAAGAATATTTTTCTCCAAAATTCGGGTCGGCAGTTAAACCTGAAAAATAAGAAAGCTCTGTTTGTGCCCAGTGGATTATTTTATTTTCCCTCGTTTTCACTTCCTTTTTTACATGAATTTTTAAAAGCATGTTGCTTCTAAGAATATCCAGCCGCAAAAACGTTCCTAGATAGAACAGACTAAAAGTTGAAAGTGTTACTGCAATGTGTTTTTTTGAATCAAAGTCGATATTATTATTTTTTTGATTTAGCCACATTCTGGGTCGGTCAGGCCTATAGAACAACAAATAAATTTTGTTTCGCCTTATGTAGCCAATAACCTTAACCTTTACGCACATTTTGTTATGATGGATACAAATACAAGGCGTACATTAATTAACATGACATCCAAAATAACGACTTCCCACTGTATCAACATTTAACTTGACATTATTATTATTATGCTGTGTTACTATTTTAAAAACATGAGACACTAGACATTCCCAACGGTCGCAATTGTTAAAACCCCCGTGGACAAGTACTTTGTTAAATAGTAAAGGTACCAACTGGTACATAACATTTCTATTAAAAATACTCCACCGCTTGGAAAAGTGGGTGAATATGCCTGCTGGGAACTCAACAACAGATGATGTATACTGTTATATACAGTACTACATATATAGACATCATCAAGTTATTTTAATAGATCGCATTATGACATTAACGAACAAAAAATGACAAAGACCTGATTAACGCACAGCGACGGTTTACAACGACTTTAAAAGTGAAGTCAAGAAAAATTAATATATACCATATTTAAAAATTCGCAAGCTAAGAATGATTCAAAAATGTTTCATAGTTTGTACTTTTGTTTAAGATTTAGAAAATTTTAAAAATAAATAAAATTCCCTGGTATAACCCCTACGCAAGACGAAAAAACCTAAATTAACATAAACAGCTATTAACCTCAATAGTTTTCTATTTGTCTAACAGTAATTTCTTTCTATTTTCAATAACTTTTTTTTTCTATTGCAGTTTCTTTCCAGACACCGTAATGAGTAAGTTTATGATATGACGTAATATCTAGATCTACATATGTTCTTCGGATGTCTATATATTATAAACCGAACAAATATACTGGGTATATTTGGTCTGAAGACTTCAACAAAAGATAATTCAAGGGATTTCGAAAGGTGAAAAGGTTTACAATGCAAATAAAGATCTGACATTACCTGCTGAAGATTCAGTAGACAAGAAAATTTATATAGTATAATAAGGCTTGCGAAGCCGCCCCCAGTTCGCAAGTTGCTAGCAAATCTATAACCTAAAATAAGTTTTTTTCTAAGATTTTAAATTTTACAATGTAATGGTACCTTGTAACTACAACTTAAGTAAATAGTTCATTGCCTAAGCGGAAACAATGTCAGGGAGACCCATAGCTCGTCAATGTCAGTACTCACGTAACAATTTTGAAAGTGAGATGGCCGAAAAGTTTTTTAGAATTTTATAAAGTAGTATACACTTTGTGAAAATAAATCTATTATACATTTTCAAAATTTCTAAACATTTGATCGTTGATAATATACTTTAATTGGAAACATTAAATTTCATTCAAAGTTACATTACATACAGTTTTATATATATTTCTCCTTACTTCTAAATTAATTTACAATAATGGTCACAAAAGCTGTCAAAATGATAAAGTCTGGTAAAGCTGCTGGACCCTCCGGTGAAGTGTGCGAAATGATTCTTGCAAGCGATGGAGTATGCACCCCAATTATCGTCGACTTTGATGATCGTTAAATGCCATCATTAGAACTAAGGCGGTTCCGTCTGATTGGAATGACAGCTACATCATCAGTCTGTTTAAAGGCAAAGGCGATGCTTTAGAACGTGGAAACTACCGAAGTTTAAAGCTCCTAGATCATGTCATGAAAGTTTTGGAACGTGTTGTTAAAAAAATAATTCAACATGTTGTCTACATTGACGAAATGCAGTTCGATTTCATGCCTGGACGGGGAAGACGGATGCCATATTCATAGTAAGACAGCTCCTAGAGAAATTTGCTGCGAAAGATAAGATACTCTACTTATCATTTCTCGATCTGGAAAAAGCCTTTGATCGTGTCCCGCGCAAAGTACTTTGGTAGTCTATGCGTAAACTTGGTGTACCCGACTGGCTAGTGAAGCTGGTCCAAGCAACGTAGAAGAAGGAACCTTCCAGCAGAGTGCGCGTCGACGGCAGTTACAGTGATAGTTTTGAGGTAAAAGTTGGTGTTTATCAAGGCTCGGTATTGAGCCCTCTTTCGTTCATCATAGTGCTGGAAACTTTGTCATTAGAATTTCGGCTGCCCTTGGGAGCTTTTGTATGCGGATGATCCTCGCAGAAAGCTTAGAAGAGTTACTTGAAAAACTTGCTGTAAGGAAGCTTATACTTGAATCAAAAGGTCTATGTGTAAACATGGGAAAGACTAAACTGATGGTATGTGCTCCGGCGGACCTAAACATACTTTAAGAAAATACCCTTGTGCAGTCTGTCGCTCATGTGTTGGCTCAAACTCTATTTTCTGCCATGGATGCAGACATTGGATGCACAAGAAATGAAGTGAAATAGATGGTAGGGTGAAGAAGATTTCAACTACAGATGCAAAAGGTGTGCTGGTCTGGCTAGAGCAATCGATGTTAGACCATTTGACACTGTTGAAGTCGATGACCATTAGCTTGAACTCCTTCCGTTATCTCGGCGATGTCTGGGTGCAGGTGGCGGTTGCATCCCAAGTGCTATTGCCGGCTCGTCCGCTGCTTGGGGAAAGTTCAGAGAACTTTTACCTCTCCTTTCCTGTCGCAGTTTATCATGGAAGACGCGCGGAAAAATATTTTCTTCTTGCGTAAGACCTGTCCTACTCTACGGCACAGAATCTCTGTACCAACGTTTGTGCATACCCTCCCTCAACTCAGTCCTGAGAACAAGACGGCTTAGATGGTACAGTTATACATCAAGGAGTGTCACTTGGACTGATCAGTGTACCAGCATAAACCTGCCTGGTGCTATGCGCAGAAGACAAACAAAGAAGAGCTGGAGACAAACAGTCTCCCTGGTGCAGGAAATAATGACTCTAAAAGAAATGATGATGATGATAATTGAGTTTATGGAAACTAATAATGGATCTATAAAATGATAAAAAAGTATGTAAGCATGCATAGAAAAAGAGCATTGACGATTCATCACTTTTAAGCAGCTGTGACAGATTTCGAAATAAGTTATATATACGGGTGGTTTCTTTTAACCTTCTTGGCTGACATCTTGAAAAATAGAAAACAGGAGGGTGAAAAGCTGAGACAAATATTGAATCGACCTATATAATTTCTTATGTTTGGCGCTTATTATATCTCACAAATATAAAACAAATTATCATGAAATGATAATATTAAAATTATAAATAAAAGTATAATACTTCTTTAAAACCGTTACATTCTTAAAAGTTAGCAATTAATATAATTTTATTTTCAAGAGTTTTATTTGAAATTATCATATTTAGCAACAGAATCAAATTCATCCTTGTCAATATACTGTTTTTTGCCTTCTGTTTTAGGGAAAGCTAAAAATACAGTATGATTTCTTCACTACAAATAAACCTGACTGATTGTTGATCAGGGGAATTTTTGGTGATTAAAAAACAATGAATCATCACAGATCATGGCTCCATGTAATTTAACTGTAGATGTTTCACCAATTAGTGGCCTCCGGTTAAAACAATCTTCAACAATCATCAACAATAATAGAAACTATTAACTTTATTTTGTTTTCGTATCATAATGAAATTTAAAAATTAATTTTTTGCTTTATATAAAATAGAATTTCAAAGAATATGACACTACCAAAATCCTATTTCTATGTCCCATGTGTGAAAAATTGTATGGCAATTTTGAGTAGTTATTAAGATTGAGGCAAACAAGCATAGTAAAACCTTCCTATAGATTTTATACTCATTTATCTGTTTAACACTACTTCTTAGGCTATAAAACGTAGTGGCCCCCCAACATGCAGGTGTGCTATATAAGCATTTTCCTGAAAAACATGATAAGGCTGTTTCTAAGTTTACAAGGACATATTTGCAGTTATAAAAATACCCCCTGTGATAGGATTATCTTCAAGTAGTCAGCAACTAGGGGGATAATGCAAAATTTTAGGGTAAAACTTTCATGTCTATTACAAAAGGTGTCATAACTTTTTGATACTTCATGTTAACCAAGATATGTGAGTTTTTCTATATACTCATATAGTTTGTGCAATAGTAGGAACTAAATACCTTAACCAAATGGCCATTCCAATTACATTATAAAACTATTTTCTAGAAACCTGGATGTTGGGGGCCACCCGCACGTTGGGGGCCTAGCACTGTAAATATTAATTAGCCAATAAGAATTTTACGCAGGTATAATATAATAATACTAATTTAGTAATTATTATTTAATAATTTACGCAGCACATTAATTAACACAAATTATCGGGTTAATTAAAACCTCCTTAATCACTGGTAATAAGTTATTTAAAATCATTTTCGGACTAGATATCTAAACTTTTGCCTGAGGATGCCTGAGGTTATTTTGCTTATTAAATGAAATAGCTAGTCTGGTGGTTTTGGAAGTTAGAGGGAATCTAACTGGGTAAAAGTAAGGAAAACAGAACAGATCTGCTACCACTATTTTTGATGAATCTTTGGTAGACATTGTACAAATCGTACAGATTGCTGAAAAACTATTATCACCCATAACATACACAATGAAATTCTAACACAAGTTACCTCATATCAGCTTATCCACAGTATGAATCAGTTATTTCAAGGATAACACCAGATGCCAGGTGCCAGGCTGTGTGTGGGTCGCCATTTTCCTGTCATCATAACAACACATGGTCAGAACAAAACAAACTTTTTGTGGAGCAATCTGGAATCCGGAAAATTGCCTCCGGGAAAATTGTTGACTCCCGGAAAATTACGCCCATGTAAACATTTCCAACTTCCCCTATTTTTATTTCAATGAAATAAAAGGGAATCCATTTTTAAAGAAATTTCGGGGAATTCGGATGCGATTAAAAAGCGCTTCAATGGAATTCGTTTTGATTACAGAAAAAATCCGGTCCGAAACGAGAAAACGGGAGAGCCAAAAATTGGTAAACCGTGAATTCTATACACCATATTGGCTGTTGCTCTTACTAATACACAAACTCTACCATCCCTTGGCAGAGGCGGACTCGGGGGTGTAGTAAAATTTCAGAAGGAGAGTGAGCTATGATTAAAAACTTTGAGAAAAATTTTGCTACACCCCCTGAGTCCTCCTCTGCTTGGTAGAAACGCCAATTTTCAGACCTCAGTTTATAAAAATAGCATGCTAAAACCAATTGTCATCTGACCCTACTTGTTTACAACGAGTTTAATGATGATGAGATTATTCAATTGACTTATTATAATCCACCTGATTTTTACCCTGTCCCAGAGCTCAATTTAAAAAAAATAAAAAGCGCTTTTTTATCGAAGCTGCGCGTGAACGCAGTGAGAAAAATCACTGTGGTTCCTAGGTGGGATTATTTTCAAACTTCCTCCCAAAAAATGTGTATATAGACTATTATATGACTATGTGTACCTGTAACGTACAGTAAATATACAGTGAAATTACCAAATCGTAGAAACCAGGATATCAACTGAATGAATCCAGACCCAGATCACTGGTTTCTATTTGCATAGGAACTATAATAAAAGATCATAGAAACCAGCCACTACAATTAATTTATCTTCTAAATACAGACATTGCAATTGATATTAAAAGATCGTAGAAACCAGCCACAAATAAACAAACATGTGTGTCTCTTTCGAAACACAAAAACACACACACACAGGTGCTTTTTTATTTTATCTCTTGAAAGTGTGGCGTGTGGGTGATTTACAAAAAAGTGTCGTTATGAAGATTTTCACAGTGGCTTGCTTTTTTATGTTTGTTGTTTTATCAACAGCAAAAAAAGAGAAATGGCATTCTGCATCATGGGCGAAACTAGTTCCGACGTGTTCAGTTGAACTTGGTTATTTAAAGAAGACCAAACGATTTACAATGAACAAAATCAGAATGAAGGAGGAAACTATTATGAAGAGAAGAGCCGATCCGCGGACTGACCCTGGTCGTCTATCCTGTAAGATAAACAATGTCGCTGTCAATTGTCCAGTTAATCACCAGTACAATGAAAAATTTGTTTTTACTACACGAACAATTGTTGGATTACTTCGAGCATACCGTCCTTTTTCAGCCGCCAAAACAGAAAGCCAGACCCGAAGGATGGAATCAGAATTCGAATCAAAGATGGAACTTTTTGAAAAATGGCAAAAGCCAAATGTAGAGTTGAATGACGAATACTGGGAAAATGTAGTAAAAGGAAGTTATGAGTGAACTGATTCGTCCTTGAGTGAACTTTTTCTTTCGTTTGTTGTTTGTTGTTTATATTTTTTTGTATGAACCATCTTGTGTTTTGTCTAAGTTTTACTTTTAAAAATTAACATACTATAGAAAATCAAGTGTTTTTTTTAACTTTTTAATTTAATGGGAACATATAACTTTTATCCTTGTGAACACTACTTGCTACTCGTGCTTGAAATTTTTACTGGCTACTAGCTGTTTAAACTGAGCCTGATAACAGATCCGTTTCCTACTTGGCCAACACGCTTCTCTCTAAAGGCACAGTTTATATCTCGTAAAACCATTACTAAGGGATCTTTTGTCAATTTCTTTGTCAGCAGGATTTTGTATAGACTACTTTAAAGGAAGAAACTTTCGCTGGAAGAAACTTTCGCAGTACCAGCCCAACCGCGAAATTTTTGTGTTTCGCGGGAATAAACTTTCGCGGGAGAGGAAGAAATGAAGTTAAAAATTCTTTGTTACTTAAGATTTTTCAGTCAGTCTCCGCAATTCCAGTGATTTTCTTGTCTTTTTGAGAGTTAGAACAGTTGTGAAAAACTGAAGAATTTCTTTAGATTTTTCTTCGAAAAAAAAAATTGAAATATTTCGCGGGAATAAACTTTCGCGGAAAGGACCAAAAAAAAACCGCGAAAGTTTCTTCCTTTAAAGTAACTTACTATTCTTTATTTTTAAATGTCTTTCAAGAATAAACTTATTTACTACAGCGCGCGTACGTTATTCGACCGCACAAGAAGTGAGACTTAATAGCTGCTTCAGTCAGTAATATAACATAAGTGCCACATTACAATATTTTCATGTCATGGAGAGCATCAGTTTCATTCCTTCAAAATTTACAGTCACCATTTACATCACCATTTCAGTGATATATATATACACTCATGATATACTTCACCGTTACGATGGACACAAAGCACAAGTCCGACAGTTCATAAGTCCGACAGTCAGTAGTTCGACAGTTCATGAGTCCGACAATTCTGTAGATGATCTATAGAGAGCCAAAGGCGGATCTAGAACTGGTGTAAGCGATCAGCAGGGGAGTGTTCTATCGTTATAATACCATTAACAATAAAATGTTCTAAACAATAATGACATTTTCAGGAAGATTCACTTTTCTCCTAAATGCTTTACACCAGTTAAACGATGTCTAGATCCGCCTATGGAGACCCCGTTTCAGTTCTTTTTTTTGTTTAAAAGATGTAACGGACTAGTGATAGGGCTCCGTTATGATGAGGTCCGTTGTATACGGACGAAAATTTATATATTTTAAATAAATACAGAACTTCTTCATTTTAATGCAGTCGTTCATTTGTTCCATGGTCCTTTGTTTGATATATTATTTGGTTATTTTAACTGGCTTGACAGATTTGGTAATACTTTTGTGCTTTGCTATTGATTACTTCATCGTACGTTGTGCAGATAAGAAAATCTCCATCCAATTCCATCATTTAGTTAGCGAAGCTCCCAGCTAGGTGAATCAGAAATGGCTGTTTCTAACTAGCGGTAGCTGGGCTAGTTGACTGGAGGAGAATTATTGTTTTTTTTAACTATAAACAGTTTAAGGTAACCAGTCTGAAATAAAAGCTTCAGAAAAGGAGTCATCATTGACCAACCACCGATCTTGATTTCAATGAAATGTTGTTTCTTCAAAAGTGCCTTGTTACTATTTCGCATCTTGTTGTTTTTGTCTGTACCGTTGTACGGCTTGTTTGCGCATGCGCGAAATTATTTCGTTGAACTGTTGTTGCGTATTCAAAACATCGCGGTATTCT
>JAUKWF010000916.1:0-10395 GCA_032356525.1 Eutonina indicans
TCATTACTGGAGCTCCATGGTATCTTCGGAACGAGAATTTACACAGAGACTTACAAATAAAACTTGTCATTGAGACAATAGCAGAGAAGAATCATTTCATAAAATGATATTTAGTTAGTTTAGAATAAGATTTGAAAACTTATTGTTAGCCTCTTAAGTAAAAGGGAAGATAAGGGAATAAGCAAAACATGAAAAAAATGGTCTCGCCACCCGCTGGACAAAGCGGATTGGAACAGAGCAAAGTGTATTTTACTTCGCGCTCTGGTCGAACATAAATTAGCTTGGTTCGATGACAGGCTGGCAAATACTGGTAACGAACAAACAAAAACCCCCAAAAAAGATTCAGGGCGTGACACTATCTGAAACTCCACCCTAAAGGCACTACCGAGATCTGCCATACTCTACATTACGTTTTTATTCAACGCCATGGTGAGGCTGCAACACTTCCCTCCACAGTGGAATCACAGCGGTATCATCTCCATGATTCATAAGCCTGGAAAGCCTGAAAAGAACCCTGGGTCGTACTGGCCAATCAGTCTCCTCCCTTCGATCTCGAAGGTGTTAGAGAGACTGATTGCTGCCCGAATGGTCAGGATTATGGAAGCGAAGGGTATCCTGTCCGAGCATCAGTTTGGCTTTCGTGCTGGACGATAGAACAACTACACCGAGTGGTCGAGCAAATCCTATCGGCTTTCTAAAACAAGGAGTACTGCAATGCAATCTTCCTGGATGTACGTGAGGCGTTCGATCGGGTGTGGCACTCCGGTCTCCTGCTCAATATTTGGAATACGCTGCCTGCACCATACTTCGGACTCCTGAGGTCGTATCTCGAAAAGAGAAGATTTACGGTACTATTCCACTCGGCTTTGTCAAATGAGCATAATGTGGCAGCCGGAGTACCACAGGGAAGTGTACTTGGACCGCTGCTTTAATGCCTGTAAGGCTACGACATGCCACAGCCAGACGTTAGCCTACCCGGGACGTCAATGTTGGCCACATTTGCTGACGACGTGTGTGTCACCTACAGGTCCTCCTGCGAACACTATGCTGCTGACGGCATCCAGGACTTCGCATCAACATTTGCGCAATGGGCAAACCAATAGCCCACAAGGTGCAACTCGCGTCCTAAGCTCAGATATAGATCCTAGCAACCGGAGGTCCTACAAAATTCCCGTACGATAATAGAGGCTCCTCAGGATATATCGATTTTGCTGTCAGCAGGGGCATACTGGGCATATGCATGCTGATATACGTTCCGTTGCTGAGCTCAGCTCCGACCACCTACCGCTTTTTATCACACCTGATGCAACAGCCACAGTTTATCCCAAGATTGAGAGACTAATCGGTGGGCACACTGACCTGGAACGATTCCATGAGAATCTTGAGTCCTCTCTGAACCTGAGTACGGCGATAAACTCAGAAAGGGACCTAGAAGAACCTGTTGACACTCTCACCCTTAATATCAAGGCTGCAGCCAGACTGGCAACTCCTATCCGGTGCAGAGGCCCACGGCAGCTAAAATTCCGATCGCCAGAGAGATTCTGCTCCTTATAGCGGAGAAAAGGCGGTTACGCAAAAGAGGGATGAGGTCTCGCCACCAACTGCCAAGAATATGGACACACCACTGTACCCTAAAAAGCATCTGCGTCGTTTGCCGCGAACTGTCCTAAGAATAAAAAAGACAGTTCAATTAAGTTATGCAGCAACTGTGGCGAAAAACACACAGCCAACTGGCGAGGATGCATTGTTTACAAGGAACTCAAGAGTCGCCTAAACAAACGAGTGGACTCAGCTCGAGATCGTATCACACCAACAATTCACAAAGCAATGGAACCGACTAAAACTAACATCCCTTCGTCTGCCAGCCACCGAACAATGGCAAATTCTTCCTTTGCAAGTGTACTAAAATCAGGTTTCCAAGCACCAACATCAGTCATCTCCAGCGTCCAGCATAAAACTCATCAAATAAACACAAACAAACAAATACACACACAAAACATGCGGAGACGAAGTCTACATCGCCGTGAAGACGGACGTCTTAAATTAACGCTGCGCGAAATACTCGAAACCATAGTAGTTGTGTCGGCCGGTGTGCGCGGCAAACTGGCAAAACCACACGGTGGAGTCGCGCCATAGTTCTGCGCTGCAATCACGCGAGTTAATTGTGCGCCTGTTTCGGGTAAATAGGTAATTTATTATCTTGCGATTGTTGCAGCGGATAAAACAGCTGATAGCGCTGCCAACTTGGCGCAGCGGGCGATCTGGAGAGGGAGGCGTTGCCAGATCAACCGTGTGATCAGTGTTGTGTTGCGACAGTAGAGCGCGAAATTCAAAATTAAACTTAAAATTAAACCGTTGAATTTTAATTTAATTTTAATTTTGATTCTGGTTACTGGGAGCGCACAAGTCTTTAAGAAAGGGGAAAAGGCACAAAGGTCGAGGACAGACCAAATATCATCCTCTCACCGTGCTGGTGCCTAAGCAGAGGCTCTGGTGTCCGAGTCGAGGCGGTACAAACCTCCATCCGTAAAAGCCAGGGGGAAATCCGTGGCCTACGTGGGAACCCCTTTCTAAGGCTGGTGCTTCGCCTAGGTAACCTTAGGCCATCCTTCAGTTGATGGACAGCGCAGTGGGGGGCAGTCCCCCTGATCGGAACGACCCGTTCAGGAGGAGCCCCCGACTTTCGAGATCCCCCACCAGAGGAGTCGGTAACCCGACCCATGGTGACGGAATCTCGGTCCCGTCGGTGGCAAGGGGTGAGCACGCAGGCCCCCAGCCGCCGTTGACTAGCGACTGCAGCGATGCTGTAGAGGTGGAGAACTTGGCTCCTACAGCATCTACGACCGCGACAAGTCAGAAGACGATGGACCACATCGCCGTGCCATCGCAAAAGACGGGAGGGAAGTCCCCAGCTGGTTCCCCTCATCGGTCTTCGGACCTGACCGCGGCTCTCCAGAATGAGGACCTGAGGGGCATACTTACCAGGATGAATGGCAAGATCAGCACCTTGCTATCCGCATTCGAGACCCAACGGCACGTGACACGAGAGACAAAGGGCATAGCTTCCGAACTCTCAGCCCTTAACAACAGGGCGTTAGAGCTGTACAAAGGTACTACTAGCGAGCACCGCTTGAAGAGCAGTGCTACCCAGACGGAGGTACAAAAGCCTACCAAAAAGGCTCCTCAAAATGCGCAGGTACCCAAGGTGCAAGTGCCAAAAGTCCAGGCGCCCAAGCCGAGCAACCCTACGTTGGGTGGCAACGGTGAAGAAAAGGCAACATCCAGACCAAACGAGTCCAAACCAGGCAGCTACGCATCTGTCGCCAAGAATGCTAGCACGGGTGCAGAGTGGACCAAGGTGAAGCCTACGCGCCTGCGTAAAAAACCGGAGGCACTCATCGTAAAAAAGACAGGAGAGGCTTCGTACGCAGAGATGCTTCGGAAGCTAAGATCGGACCCGAGCCTTAGCGAACTGGGCAGCCACGTGCGAAAAATCCGGAGAACGCAGAAAGGTGAGCTGTTGCTCGAGGTAGAGGGGAAAGCTTCGGAAAGCGTCCCCAAGTTTAAGAGCGACCTGGAAGCGGCGCTCAATGACTTGGCCTCTGTGCGCACAGGAGCGCAAAGAATAGCTCTATCTTGCAGCGGATTGGACGAGGCTACGACAGCAGAGGAGCTCCACAGCTGCTTGGTCGCCCAATTCCAGGGCCTGCAGATAAATCCTGAAGATATCAGGGGCCTTCGCAGAATGCGGGATGGCACGCAAATAGCCTCAGTGCTGCTGAACGCGAACGTTGCGATACCAGTCCTTAAACAGGGCACCATAACCGTTGGATGGTCAAGATGTCGTATCACCCAGGACGTCCGACCCACGAGATGCTACAGGTGTCTCGGCTATGGGCATCGATCAGCAACCTGCAAGAACACTGACAGGGCAGACTGCTGTCTTAGATGCGGTGAGCGTGGGCACAAGGCAAAGGGGTGCGTTGCAGCACCAAAATGCCTGATCTGCAGCAGCGAGGTGGACAGAAACCACTCGACGGGTAGCTTTGCGTGCCCGACCTACAGAGCGACCCTAAAAGAAGCCAAGAGCCACCTTAATGCACACTCATATTAGCGTAGTACAGCTCAATGTCAATCATTGCGCAGCAGCTCAGAGCCTCCTGGCCCAGACTGCGGTTGAGCGCAATGTAGACATCATGCTCCTAAGCGAACCCTACGTCTCTGGTAGTGGACAATCGTCCATGATCCTTGACGAGACAGGTAAAGCAGCTATCAAATGCTGCAGCTCTCTCCACGTCGAGGAACTGGCTGCTTTACCTATGCGGGGTATCGCTTATGCGAAGTTAAAACACGTGCACATGTACAGCTGCTACGCTCCGCCGAGCGACACCCCCGATCAGTTCGAGGAGTTTCTGGAGGCGCTCGTGGACCATGCGAGAGGGCGAAGCCCGAAGGTCATTGCCGGCGACTTTAATGCCTGGGCAGTGGAATGGGGCAGCAGGACATCCAACACCAGAGGCCGAGCTGTGATTGACGCCATGGGAATGCTGGACCTTATACTGCTGAACGACGGACGGAAGCCGACGTTTAACAACGATAGGGGTACGTCCTTTATTGACGTTACCTTTGTCAGCAGAGGGCTAGTAGACAACAACAACTGGATGGTCCATGACGTCATGACGCTGAGCGACCACGCCCTGATCTCCTTCAGTCTCTCCCCGGAGGGCATGCCCAGGAGACGGCAGAGTAGAGCAGTCGGGAAAGCATGGGACACCAGGAAGATCGATGAGGCCATGCTGGCCTATCAGATCAATTCCCTGGAAATCCCAAATGGGGACGCAGAGAGTATGGCGGCAGGCCTCATGAATATGCTGGGAAGAATCTGCGACGCAATCATGCCAAGGAAAAATAAGGCACAGCGCAAACCACCCGTTTACTGGTGGAGCGCCTCCCTAAGCCAACTACGGTCTGATTGCCTCAGGGCTAGGAGAATGGCGCAACGAGCCAGAGGCAGTACCCACCACGCGGAACTCTTGGAGGCTTTCAGAAGGAAACGTCTAGAGTTCAAGCACGGCATCGCGGCTGCCAAAGCGCGGTCGTTTAAGGAGCTGCAGGATGGCGTAGACAGCGATACCTGGGGCCTCGCCTACAAGCTTGTTACCAAAAAGCTAAGGAGGAGAGCGGCAACCCCATCCGACCCGGGGGTCCTGGCTAACATAGTAGGGGAGCTATTCCCAAAGCAGACCACACTATGGAGGCCAACAGAGGCAGCCCCTGCCCCAGATTTTCCGTGCGTCACAGAACTTGAAGTCGCCGAGGCAGCCAAGCGCATCAAACCCAACAAAGCCCCTGGACTAGATGGTATTCCTGGAGCTGTTATAAAAGCAGTGGCGCTGGGTAGACCTGAAATCTTCAGGGCCACCTTCCAGCAATGCCTTCTGGACGGAATCTTCCCAACAAGGTGGAAAAGCCAGAAGCTAGTCCTGTTGCCGAAAGGCAAGGGACCAGCACATGCTGCAAACAGCTACCGCCCTCTATGCCTACTGGATATAGTAGGAA
Source organism: Eutonina indicans (assembly GCA_032356525.1). Classification (NCBI taxonomy): domain Eukaryota; kingdom Metazoa; phylum Cnidaria; class Hydrozoa; order Leptothecata; family Eirenidae; genus Eutonina; species Eutonina indicans. Next base: position 5,560 of record JAUKWF010000916.1, read on the forward strand.
AACTGTTCGAACGTATCCTGTATACCAGAATAGAGGCAATCACCGAGAGCATCAACGGCCTGGGAAGCCATCAATATGGCTTCCGGAAAGGAAAGAGCACTCTGGACGCTCTTTCGGCCGTTTGTAACATCGCCAAGACCGCTATTTCTGGTGATAGATGGTTAGGGGGCAGGAAGGAATACTGCGCAATTGTGACTCTGGACGTAAGGAACGCTTTCAACACCGCCAGATGGCCCGTAATCCTCGCGGCCATGTACCGTATGGGGATCCCGGAGTACCTAAGGATAGTCGTTGGCAGCTACTTTAGGGACCGGGTCCTATGGTACGATACGGAAGATGGCCCAAAAAGATACCGAGTTTCGGCAGGTGTTCCCCAAGGATCGGTACTTGGACCAATCCTATGGAACATTATGTACGATGGGATCTTGGGCATCAACAGGCCCGTAGGAGTAGAGCTGCATTGTTTTGCTGACGATGTGGCAATCACAGCTGTCTCGAAAACAATCGCAGGGTTGGAAGACAAATGCAACTCTACGATCGGTGCTGCCATCCGCTGGCTCGAGAAAGCCGGGCTAGCAATAGCGGCTCACAAGACCGAAGCAGTCCTACTAAGCAGCAGGAAAAAGGTGGAGAACATGCTGGTCTCCGTCAAGGGTACACAGGTGACCTCTCAAGAGTCCCTAAAGTACCTGGGGGTAATGATAGATCGCAGACTATCGTTCAAGGACCACGCGAGCCACGCCAGCAAGAAGGCAGCAGTCACAGCCTCTTCGTTGGCGAGGCTTATGCCCAACGTCGGAGGCCCAAGACACCCGGCCAGGAAACTGCTGGTGTCAGTAGCAAAGGCTTCGCTACTATACGCTGCACCAGTCTGGAGCAATGCCACTGGCAGGGTCTCATACCTGAAAGGAGCTCGTTCGGTGCTACGGTCAATGTCCCTGAGGCTCATTAGAGGTTTCAGGACCATATCCGAAGACGCGGCGCTAGCGCTGGCAGGCCTGCCGCCGATTGATCTGGAGATCAAGGCTCTCAGCCTAATGCGGAGTGGCGCTTCCAGGCAAGAGGCACACGAGTGGCTATTAGGTGAATGGCAGAGCAGATGGCAAACGTCGCGACGGGGGAGGTGGACTTATCAGCTCATCCCAGAGATGACGGTTTGGGCAGAGTGCCAACACAAATGCTTGGACTACCACCTAACCCAGTTCCTCACGGACCATGGCTGCTTCCGGGCCTATCTACTCCGGTTCCGTCACGTAGAGTCAGCCCAATGCTTGTTCTGCGTCGACGGTGAAGAAACAGCAGAACATGTGCTAATGCACTGCTCCAGGTTCACGGCGGAGAGAGAGCAGCTAAAGACGCTGTCAGGTTCCCCGTTCAGCCCTAGTGGCTTGTTCGCGGCTATGCTGGCGAACAGGGGGGCTTGGGAGCGGGGACACAGCATTATCATTAATATGATGAAGCGTGTCCGATCAGACGAGATGGCCAACAGAGTGGATGTCTAAGCCCAAACTGGTGTCCTGGGTGACGGCGGGCGAAGAATTCATCCTCAGCGTCCCCGGCTCGTCGTAAAAGGCGACTAAAGGGTGGAAGGAGGAGCCCCCATGGACTACACTGAAGGAAGGGAGTGCGACCTGGCCTCACATCCTGCTCACCGAAGTCATACCTTGACTGGCAGTCCCGGTGAGCGAGCAAGGACTGTAGAGCACGCGGAGGTTTTTGTTTTAGTACGTAGGCATAATTCCAATAGGGCTTATGAATCGTGCATGCCACCTACGGACGGTAGGTGGTATCTTTAGAAGATTTTAATTTTCCTACCGTAAGTCAAATAATAAACAAAAAAAACACACACAGAACATGCAACAGCAGCCAATTGGCGTTGAAGCGATTATGCTTTCAATGCAGCAAAGTATGAAAGACTTCATGACCTTCATGCAAGAAACTATGCAAGAGCTTATGAGGAACCAAAACATCCTTATTCAAATGCTCGTTTCTTCCAAAATAGGATAATGACTCCCTTAACAATAGCTACCTGGAACGCTAATGGCGTTTCGCGGCACAAGCTAGAACTTGCTCAGTTCTTAGCCGACAGAAACATTGACGTTATGCTACTCTCAGAGACTCACCTTACCGAAACAACTTCCAAATACTAGGATATAAATTTTATTTTACGAATCACCCGGATGGCAAGGCCCATGGAGGCACTAACATACTAATACGATTGCGAATTAAGCACCACCTTCTTGGTAAGTGGCAAGAAGACTGCTCACAATGTACCTCTATAAACCTCCAATGCCATAACGGTGCTCTCACTCTGGCTGCTGTCTATTGCCCACCTCGCTTCACAATCTCTGAGAAAAAATTCCCATTCAATGATTACAGCTGATGCACTTCCAGAACTCTCATCTGATCACTGTCCGGTAATCTTTCATCTTTTGCACCAACTACAACACATCGAGCGACCGCGTAGGCTTAGAAGCAATAGGACTAACTGAGCGAGGTACAAAAAAATATGTTTGTTCCCATACCGGCTTTTCTAGCCCCCTGGAAACCGAGCAAGATATTGATCAGTTTGCTTGTGATATAGAATCAATACTTGTCGCAGCAGCAAGCGTCAACTCCACAAGACAACCATGTATGCAGCACAAAGTTTAACAAGACAAGCAGAGATATTGAACTGATTGTGCAGGCACAAAGAACTCGTTGTGGAAAGACCACAGGAACCTGCAGGCACCAACAGAAACGGTTGTACCTCTCCGTAACTCTACCGGAAACTGGTCTCGCAGTGACACGGACAGAGCAAGAGTCTTCGCTGATCATCTGAAAAAATAATTTCAACCAAATCCAGCCACTAACTCATTTACTCTCCCGCCTTTAACTGCATCTGACTTAGCACCACAAGATCAGGTAGAATTTCGACTAAGCGAGATAACGAAAGTCATTAAAGAGTAACTGAAAACTGGAAAATCGCCTGGCTACGACTAATAACCCCGAAAATGATCATCGAGCTCCCAATGTGTGCAGTAATGCGAATCTGCTTGCTTTTCAACGCAATTACTAAAATTGGATACTTCACCTCAAAAGTGGAAGAAATCAATTATAATCATGATCCCTAAGCCTGGGAAAGACAAAACACAGCCATCATCATACAGGCCAAAAAGCTTACTTACTTGTCTATCCAAATTATTTGAAAATGTGCTGCTGCTACGCATCAGCCCCCACCTCAAAACACACAACACACTCCCATTGCACCATTTGGGTTTCGGGCAAAATAGGAGCCCTTGAACAGGTTAACCGCATCACAACAGAAATTCGCAGCTCTTAGACGTTGCGCAAGCATTCGATAGATTATGGCTGGATGGACTTATGTTTAAAATAATCAAACTGCTGCCTCAAAACATACACAAGCTTCTAAAGTCTTACCTATATAAAAGAGTGTTCGCGGTTAGATGCAGTTCAAGCACTTCAAGCGATTGTACTATAGAAGCCGGAGTGTCTCAAGGAAGTGTTCTAGGCCCAATTCTATACAGCCTTGACACGGCGGACACCCGAACAAACTACCAGCTAACGATATCCACATTCGGTGATGACACTGCAATACTAAGTCGATCCAGATACCCAGTAAAAGCTACGACGCAACTAGCACGCCATCTAACTTGTGTAGTACATAAACAAACAAAGCTGCCCGTCTTGGTAATGAACCACACGCGCATCCCACAAGCCGATAACGTAACATACTTAGGTATTCATCTGGACAAGAGGCTTACCTGGCGGAAACACATAGAGGCTAAGACGACGCACCTCAGAATGAAAGCAAGGGATCTACACTGGCTTATAAACGTTCGCTCTCCCCTAAGACTGGAGTACAATGTCCTCTTATATAACTCCGTTTTGAAACCCATATGGACCTATGGTTCCGAGCTATGGGGCAACGCATCGAGAAGCAACATCGACATAGTACAGCGAGCACAGTCTAGGATTCTGAGAATCATTACTGGAGCTCCATGGTATCTTCGGAACGAGAATATACACAGAGACTTACAAATAAAACTTGTCATTGAGACAATGGCAGAGAAGAAAGTAAAAAAAAATGAAAAACTAGCCTCACATCCAAATCCTCTTTTAAGAAAACTTATTCGAGTATGCAGCCAAAGCCGACTGCACCGGAACGACCAACCAGCCCAGCGTTAAATTTGTTAGGCCACACAGCACGAATCATTTCATAAAATGATATTTAGTTAGTTTAGAATAAGATTTGAAAACTTATTGTTAGTCTCTTAAGTAAAAGGGAAGATACAATAAATAGGCAAAACATGGAAAAAAAAACTGTTACGTTACTGTTTACGTTAATTGTTTTATGATACGCATTTTAAAAGATATAAAAGTCACTGTCATTATCTATGTAAATTACTACGCTAGGGTGATTAAGAAAATAATTTATTAAAAAGTCATTTCATGGTATTTTTGATGATTTTGGTTTTAGTGAAATATATATCTACTTTGTTTATGGAATTTTTTATAAATTCTATTTGCCTATTAAAATTATTTATAGGGTTTTCAGTGATTTAAATATTTTTTGGACAACGGGTTTTTGATTACTTAATATTTCAAAGGGGACATATAAATATGGACGGAAGTTTCTGGTTGCCCAAACAATTGAAAATAATTTATTATCCTATTTTACTGTAATTCTGTTCGCGGTCGTTTAAAGTTCTGCTTGAAAAACTAATTGGTTTGTTATCTTGTGATAGCACGCCTCCCTCCTATGGCCAAAATTGTTTGTGCATCGCTAGTAACTTGAAATGTTTTTGTAAAATCAGGTCAAATATAATATGGCAG
>JAUKWF010000917.1:0-10394 GCA_032356525.1 Eutonina indicans
TTTACATACTCTGAAATTTTTTAGAAGTGGAAAATAAATAGTCATTACAGAAGTTATAAATTAAATCTTAAATTTTCGATTATTCTTATTTTTTAAAGACTGTATTTTGTGTAAAAAGTGATGACGCCCTCCTTAATTCTCCTTATTTTTTAAGTAAAAGTTTGTCGCTCAGGGCTAAATGTCCTAATATGGATCCTAATATGGATCCAAAATAACACAATTATCTCCTTAATTCTCCTTAAAATCCTTATTTTTGGTCTCAGTTTTAGTAGTTGTCATCATGTAAAGAAATGCTGAGATGTAGTTCGGTCATCTGTCATATTCTCTAAACACCTAGAAGTATTTTTAACAAAAAAAGGTCAAGGAAGAAACATTTTAAAAAATCATGTCTGAATTGGGGAAAAACGATTGTACGATTGTACTAGAAACGCTGTACTAGCTGTACCTGAAATCATTCGATTTGTTTACGATATCATTGTTATCATAATGTATATTTGATACTGCAACTTTAGTACTTTACTGAACATGTAAACCTTTTATATTTTATTATTCACAGCTACATACTGTACTTTCCTACATTTTTCACTAGAATGGGAAAAATTGGGTTATTGATAAAGCAAGGACAGACAAGCAATTAAGAAAAACTTGTCAATTTTTCTTAAGAAGGTTAGTCAAGAAAATTATAATACTTATAATCTCTTATTTTCCTTAACCTCTTATTTTAACAAATAGAAAGCTTCAAGATACAGATTTAAGAAAATAAAGATGTTTATTTAGTCTTCTAGCCACAAAATGGTATATACACTACTATAGTAGTGGTACAGACCACAAGGACTCATCGCTAACCAGAGGAGGCGGCGCAAAATTTTTTTCCGTATACGGTCGGTAGCATCTTAGGTTGATGGTCGGTATCATCTTTGGTGGTCGGAAGCATCTTCAACTTGCGCTTGTAATGGTCGGAGCATCTTTTTCTTCTTCTCCTGTCTTCTCGCGCTTTCGCAATAGAGCTACCATCTTATTATTTTTTTTTGCTGACAGCGCAAGTTTAAGATGCTTCCGACCATTAAAGATGCCACCGACCATTAAAGATGCCACCGACCATTAAGGAAGCTACCGACCATTAAGGATGCTACCGACCATTTAAGATGCTACCGACCATTAAGGATGCTACCGACCATTAAAGATGCTACCGACCATTAAAGATGCCGCCGACCATTAAAGATGCTACCGACCATCAATCTAAGATGCTACCGAGCGTATACGGAAAAAATAATTCCCGGCGGTGGTTTTTGTCATTATCAAGGGTATATTATGTTCAACACGAACTCTTCTAGTAATTAGAATCTTGTAACATTATTAATACCACCTGTCTGTCTTTTGAACGTATGTAAAACGTCATTTAGAAGTCTAAAACACAAGGTAAATGTTTGAATCTGAGGACTCTACTTTGACTTGAAAATAGAATTGAAGAAAGTTAAAGTGTATAGTAGTAATAAACGGATCCACGAAAATGCTCTATTTTCGTCGTTTTAGTGGGTAACTTCTGTTTGCATGATTTTATACTATTCATACTTTTACCAGGATGCTTGAAGAAAATCTACCTTTTCAACAGAAACTTCACATTATTTACCTCGTCAACGACCTGTTGCATCACAGTCGCAAAAAAGAACTTCCGCAAATCAAAGACGCCCTGGAAGCTTACATACTACCCTTGGTCGCCATGACATTCCACGATTCAACGTCTGACCAACAAGCGAAACTCTGTAAAGTGATGAAGATCTGGGAAACCCAGAGTTTCTTTCAAGAAGATACACTAGAGGTATTGGTATTTTAGGCGCCGATACCGCACTTGCGGTATGAAATCACCACTGCAAACGTCATTGCGGTACAGTACCTTTTAGTATAATTGTTGGTTAGGTGAAGAAAAGTCTATTTATTATAAGTAGCTTATAGATAAAGGTTTATTTTTCATACGCGCAACTATTCTACTTTAATCCTATGCAATACAAAATAACATGAACTTGTGGTCCAGGGGAGTATCTCTGCTCATGCTGCTCAAACAGGGGTGAAATTGAGAGTGTGAAGTGTTTATTATATATAGCTATTGTTATGTTATTGCAGATAGAAATAAACAACTTTACATATTTGAGCAGGAGTAAAATTAAATTTGTATCCGCTCCTGTGATCGCACACTATATTGCTATTAAACTATTTTTTTTATTTTAGTCGTTGAAGTTTGAATGTTGAAGTTTTATGTTTGTGTACATATGTAGTAGATAGATAGAAATAAATCACTTTAACAGCACGAGGGGTAAAATTAAATTCTGTAGCCGCTCCTATGATCGCACACTATCAAAGTATTTGTTTATTTTAGTCGTTGAAAAAGAACGAGCAATTGGTTGAATCACAAGCCGAACGTGTTCGTGAAGAACGTGATGAAATGGATCAAGAAAGTCGTGAAACTGAACCTATTCTACCACCACCACCTCCACCTGTCTCTTCTACTGTTGCTGCTGATGGTATGTCCACAAAAAAAACTTTCACTTTCAGCTTCATTTACGTTTTCTTGAATTTAAAAAAGGTATATTTTTGGAAGGGTTCACTGAATATTAAAATGGATCCTTTATATCGTAACAAAAGTATTATACATAAACCCCCGAACTATTATGCTGATGAAGTCTAGAGTGCAGAAAGCAAACACCTTAGAGCCACAGGTTCCTTTCTTTGTATGGAGTCATCAACTGAGAACACTAGCATCAGATGGTTAAGACGCTGAATCTGCTATTACACCACGTGTGGTGCAACTTGTGTTTATTCTCAAATTTTCAGGTTAAAGCTGCCACTCTGCTAATGTATTATTGTAGATTTAGCTCCAAAAGAAAGTCATATAGTTGTTTATAAATGTGCATGTTACTATACTTATTCTAAAAATATATTTATTATTTTTTAGCGTATTTTGACCAACCTCCACCCTCTTCACACCATGGACCGCCCGTACACCAGCCACCGCCGCCCTCTCAGGTGCAATACTTTATTTATTTGACGTTAATAAGTAAAAGAACTTTGTATTTTTATTTGCTAAGGAATAATTGTGGATTCAGAAACTTGCTAATTTCTAGTCACCATCATCTTTGTTTGGCCACAGTCGAATTATATTCGTGATACCTAAATTTTCCCGGGCTTTTTTCGACTCGCGTAAGGAAGGTTCTTCAGTGAAAGTTTCTTCTTTTCTAATCAGGTGAAATTTTGTCCCAGATGAATTGATTCTCTTATAAGATAACTGTAGAATTAAGGATCCTACGCACTTTGTAAAGATTCACGCAGTTCAAGTCCAGTGGTGGTGCATGACTGTCATTCATTCAACGTTCAAACAACGGCCATGCGACTAAAACGAACGCCATTTTAACGTTGTTTGAACATTGTTTAAACGTTGAAAATACGTCACAAGCTCGCTGAGATAATATATGACATGCAACATGTAGAAATACGCGCCAGTTATTTGTTATCACTATGAACGAAGATTGAAAATGATAGTCAACTTCAACTCTAGGATTTCAATCATATTTGTTTTTTCCCTGGCTAGAGTCTTTACATCTATCTATGATATAAAGTGGCGCAAAAGTATTTGTCCGCTTTATAGAGATGTCCGCTTTATACATAATTTTTTATAAGAGTTTGGCCTATATATTCGTTCTGAGATTATAGAGCTGTCCGCTTTAGACGATGTCCGTCTTAGCGGGATTCCACTGTACGACCAACGAACAAAAATAAATTTATATTCTAGTACAACCAGTGGGGTGCAAGCCAACCACCGCCCAATGATCAATTTCATTTCTACAAGCAAGATCAATACCCGCCGCCACCAGCTGGTGCAACACAAGCGCCGCCCATGGGTGATTATCAACATCCTGCCTATCAACAAGGCTATGCACCAGACCAAGGTACATTGCGTGATCCAATCCTCCATGTGTGTTGCGTCACATACTCCTTCAAAGTGACTTTTTCATAGGGTTTTCTTTTGTGTAGAAAAGGCTTCTTAATTGTATTACAAGAGTTTTACCGACTTGAACTTACCAGCCCGTTAAAGAAAAGAATGGATTTCAGCAATACATTTTTTCTCTATAATTTTCAGGTCAACCAGGCTACCAACAATACGATCAATACAGCCATCAACCCCCAATACAGAGTTTTGATTACAGTCACCAAAGTATGGACCCAAATGCGCCGCAAAGAGGTCCTCCAGCACCCATGACATTCGATTATGCCCACGGACAAGGACCTGTTCCGGAAGGTGTACCGCCCGTAGATGACATGATGGACCCGACTATTCCTCAAGCTCCGTATTTTGATTTACCGGCTGGTCTTATGGTTCCGCTAGTGAAGGTAGTATTACTTTAAACAAAAACAGTTTTTCGGTTCACCCTACCCGCGAAATTCATATATTTTTTCAGAAAGAAACTGAACAATACAAGACATTTCATGGGAAGAAACAAGTTGTGGATTCTAAATATTTTTTAATTAGTATACAATAACATTTTTAAAAATTATTTAAATATTCTAGGCAAACAACATGACAATTTCACGAACTACTGATTTGGATAATATTTTCCCACTGCATTAAACTTTCGCAGTTGATGTATTTTGAAAAATTCCACAGAAAAACGGATTTGAATTACGTTTATTAAACATTTCCGGTTCTGTTAACTCACATCTCACGATTCTTATTGGTTGCAAACTCAGCACTATCCCCCGATAACCATCACTTTACCAGCATTATTTTTTTTTTAATTATTTTAATTTTCGTTTTTTAAGCTTTGGGACTGTGAATACAAACCGTTGGATCCGAAAGACATTCGCTTACCTATACCTCAACCACCCAGCGAACGATTGTTAGCTGCACTCGAAATGTACTACGCTCCACCGTCACACGATAGGCCAAGAGACAGGTAAGTTGACTTGTAAACGTATATGACAGAACATTATTAAATAGACTAGCTGATAGGCTCGTGGTGCACGCGGTAGATAGTAAAACGGATATTTTTGTAACTCATTTTCTTTGAGGTAAGTTGACTTTCAAAGGCAGAATAATAAACAGATATATGTAGTAATGGAATATAGATCGACAGCAACATCGTTCTATATCATGACGGGAGATGCTAATGCTTTTTGCCTAAATAATACAGGTCAGGTTAAACAGGTACGCTTCCAAGATAACAGAATAACAAGATTCTGCTTTACGCTGTACAACGACTGTGTAAATCCGCTCAAATCTATCATGTTTCTTTTCCATTGTGCTCAACAATAACGTCACACTATTTCTTAATTGCAGTCAAGGATGGGAAAAGAACGGCTTGTACGAATTCTTCAAAGCCAAACTGAAGTATTTGAAGGAGAAAGAACAAGTGCTGGAAGTATTTGACAGATCACCGTCCCCGCCACCTAGTCCTGAAGCACCGGCCGTCGACGATGAAGATGTCGAACAATGGATTAGTGAAGTGGGTCCTGAAGATAGACGTAGTACATCTCGTAGCCCTCCACCATCTAGGAGACGAAACAGCAGGAGTCCACGAGAACGAAAGTAATGATGGTTTTCGTATATTTTCTTTTAGATTTGTAGTTGATAGATTCATATTATTGATAGGGTCGCCTCATGTACCAGCTAGTACACAGGGTCGCTATTGAGCGAAAAACCAACATATTTGTTGTCAAGGCAAACATCTTATAGACGTTGTAGGGACGTCTATCTAATTGGTTGACTGCGACCAAGTATGCTCTGCATGATTATTACAGACTGTTATAATAATTGATGGTGCACGGTCGCGAACGTTGAAAGGTAAATCTTTATGATTTTTTATACTGTTGACAAAACACTTGGCGTTATGACATTTACAAAATTCATTCCATTTATTGATTCATTTATTATATTATAGATCTCGCAGTCGTAGCCGATCACGAAGCAGATCTCGCAGCCATTCAGCCAGCCCTCGTCGTAAGAGAAGGTGCGTATCTCACAGCAATTGTTACCGTAAAATGCTTTTGCCAACGTGTCTCGATATTTTGTTTTAAGAAAAGTTCGTATGTTTCACAAGGAAGTTAGGTTCAAACTAATCTAATTGTTTCGCAAGTGAGGAAGATTACTTGTTGATATCACTTCAATAAGACTCGATATCATTTGATAATATGCCGAGATGAATGAATGAGTTTGCTCATAAAAGCTCAATTAGAATTGAAGACGCTATATTAAAATGTTCTACTTTTAAATTATTATATTATATTTTTCTTACCAACAGTCGTTCAAGAAGTCGCTCATATTCAAAATCACCTGTCAGGAGGAGTCCTATTCGAAGAAGTCCAACTCCACCGGAGGGTTTTGTGTAAGTCTAGTTTGGTACATACATTCACGGTGCTAGTCGTTAAGTTTGAAACATATCAAAATCTTTCAGTTCTTCAGTGTACACTATGAATATGGTATTATTTAAGACAAATTTGCTGACACTGCGAGTAGAATTAATTTTTGCTAACCATCCATTTGCAAAGATTTTTTTTTTATTCTTTGGTTTGGCTTCGTGTTTTGAGACCATCATTTTCTTAATAATAATATGTTTTTATTTTTCAGTGGTTTCGAGACGAAGACGTTAGATTCGCGAATCGATGAATCCAATGTGGGTCATCAACTCCTCATGAAGATGGGTGAGTGGAAGTTCATTTTCATTTACTTGACTTTTTTTGATCGAAGTCCTACACTTTCCATTTTACATTAAATCACATGCCACTAAGGGACATGCCACTACGCAATAAGGCGTACGATCAGGTAATAATGGATTCCAAGTATATTTTCTTCTGTGAAGGACTGGTTGTCGATATATTGTTTTGTTATGTAGCTATTCTGTGTATAAAGTTCCTTATTCAGTAGTTAACACACGACTGCCATTTAACGTTCAGATTATGCCAGTTTAATTAAAATGACATCAAACGAAGATTTTTTACTGCTATATCTCTCTCCTTATGTCTCACCTCACTATATATCTTAAAAACTTTTTTTTCTTCAATTTTATTAAGGTTGGGGTGGTCAGGGATTAGGTAAGGACGAACAAGGTGTCTTTGATCCGATTAAACAAGGCGAAGTTCGAGATAAACAAGACAAATTTAAGGTGAGTACTTTACTAGGAAGAAATGAACAACCCAAAAATCTTTGGGTTCGCAAAATCAAAAAATCGGCAAATAAAATAATCAAGAAGATAATCATAGTTGTGACGGGTTTTCAATAGATATAGTTGATGAAATGTTATTTTTTAATTTCTCAAGGTTCGCAACTGCGAACACTGCAAACCTCTGGATCCGCCCCTGAGTAATATGACATTTAAATTCGTTTTTTGAAACATCCACTGTATTTATCCCAATCGTTTATTATATAATTATTTTATGCAGAATCACTACCACCGTCACCAACTTCTTAGATGCATTTTGAATGTTCAATAAAACAGCAGACCAAACGAAATTTAATGTATTTTTGATCGCTAAACGCGAATTAGATTATTATTACTAAATGAATTCTAATGATTTCTCTTGTTATTCGTTTGTACAGGGAGTTGGAGCAGAACAAAATGATCCATTTGAAAATTATCGAAAGACGAAAAGCTATACATATGGCAAACGTAAGTAACACAATCTTGTATATGATATGTTAAGATGAAAAATGTGTTTTTGGACGTTATTCAACTTTGTTTTCGAACAAGTCGGATACTACTACTTTTTGCCCGCATTACTTTTTAATGTTTATAAAATTCACGGTGATTTTATATACTTGATCAAATTATGGCAGTTTTCTATATCCGATTTTTTTGTATGAAGTGGGATTTTTTGTTTCACTTAAAAGTGTGAGTACGACCAAGGATTATTTTTTCCGAAAATATGGAATTTAATTCTGCTTATTTGCTTCGAATAACATCGTGGAAACTATGTTCCATATGTTACCAATAAAAAAATCTACTTATAATTTGTTTTGTGGGGAAAATTTACCCTTATACGAATAAATTTGCAATTGTAATTGATTTAGTGTACGATATAAAGAATTAGTAAATGTCTCTATTACTTTTTTTGTGTTGAATGTGCCAGCTCGACTGATTAAAATGAGATTTATTATATTTTATTATTTTGATTAATTCATCATGTTTCTCTTTCTCTGTCTGTGACAGAATGTAAACTAGCATGAGATATTTCTCTCCGAAGATTTCGATTATGTACAATGGTGCTTGTTCTACTAGGTTGAAACCAGACCAGACCATTCATATATCATATATTCATATTTGATTTATTATATTTCATTATTTTGGTTTTTTTCCAGCTCGAACAAGGTAGTACATCCAACACTAAAGTTGTGGTGTTTACAATCTGATGGTTTATGGATAGAAGAAACTTTGATAAAACGAACATTGCAGTTATTTTCATATTCCACCCTTACGCCATTCTGCGAAGATAAGTGGTAACGATCCCGCCCCTGTTTAGGGAATGTTTGAGACGTTACGTCATCTTAATAATGTACCCCATACGATAATCAAGTGAATTGAATGGTTTCAACAACAGTGAATGGATAATAGAGAGATCTGGTATTCTGAAAACCGGTTATATGGAGATAATTGTCGTGTGTATTATATGATATGGATTACGACAAGATTTTTGGTTTGATTTGAAAGCTTAGGAATAGCAACGAGGTTCCCAATCTAGACATTAAAGCTTAAAATGCTGGAAGTTACTAGATAACAAAATTAGTAAAATGTGACCTTCCAAGCGATTTGGAGTACATAGATTTTGTCATTCCGTGTCTCTGATCGGTCAAGCTTATTTGAACCAGTGCAGTATTGGAATTACGTGATCGGTTGTTGATTGGTCGAAGAAAAAATTGTAGCGGTTTTTAAAGCGGTTTGATCGCTTACGGAGCGGTCAAATGCACCGGTTCTTGAGCGGTCAAAATCTATGTACTCGCTTGGAAGGTCATAAATATTCATTATTTTTACGAAGTACGCTTTATTATAAAACACGACCACATTTATTAATCGGCAGTTAAGTTAGAGAGATGTGATAAATTATGAAGAAAACAAATTATCCTCTGTCAAAGCCATTGTTTTGTCTTTTCTAGCTGTTTGAAATTGGATACCCACATTAAGATTTACAAAAATGTAAGCAAATTACAATAGACATCAATCATTATTGAGTGCTGTATTAAAACATGAAACGTTTATGTCGTTTCTTGTATATTTTGCCTGATCATTGATTGAACAAGCTCGAATGTTTTAAGAATGGAAAATGTATTGAAAAGTCATTAGTTAGCTATTGGTCGACATTAATTATACTTCCATATACGTATAAATCTTTTAAAAGAAATATAGGGTTCAAAACTACCATCTTGAATGTTTGTACATTTATACACAAAGTTTGTGATTACCCAAAGAAAGATCTTTTCGCGACTTGCAAATTGCAAATCAATAATAATTTTTTTTATATTGATATTTTTACCATAATTTATATTTAAATTTTATATTTAGATTTATTTAGAGAGTCTAAGATTCTATTTGTAATAGAGTGAAAAATATAAAGGGTGACTTTGAACTATCAAATGAACCATGAATCAACAATATACGTTATAATCTTTCTTTTTGTTTAGGTTGAAAAATAGTCCAGTTTAGATCACGAGAATAAACAAAATATGAACATTCAGTGCCTAGTCACTGCTGTTGTCTTGGTTACGTCATGTTGTCATAGCTACGTCTCTACGGCACCAAATACCGTTAGAATTCTCGACAAGCTCGACGCCGTACGTTCGAAGACGAGCGATGTCGATCAAGTGACGGCGGTCGTTGATTTGATCAATCGTTTGAAAGATGGTTATGCGGACCTATTTGTACTGAATGTAAACAAAACGTATTTCGCTTTAAAGAATAACATGGATGCATTTGAATATAATACGGATAATGGTAAGTGAGTGCGTAAAATAATTAGATGAGTCAACCGCTGTTCGAGGGTGACCCTAAAGTCTCTCTTTACTATTGATACTACTTGGCGATGATGACGTAAATAAGTATCGTTGTATCATGTTTGTTGTTGGTATAACCTGGTATAACCTGGTTAGCAATTATTTAAGCTCAACAATCGTACAAACTGACTAACGTTTAAAAATTTAACAGTTCTTGGTATGTATATGTATAATATATACAGCAGTCATTCTAGAAACATCAGGCCATCTGCCATTGTTTTACCTCCCAATAAAGAGGCGATCGATAGCGCATTATCGTCAGTCGCGTGGTGGCAGGTGGGGCAACTGCCCCACCTGCGAAGCTCTTTTTAAGGGGGCGCTGAAAATAAAGGGGCGCCTAATCATGAATTTCTTAGAAAAATAA
>JAUKWF010000918.1:0-10393 GCA_032356525.1 Eutonina indicans
AGTTCACATCAAAACACAAAAACTTACTGTGTAGAGTTCACATAAAAACTCCAAAAGTTACTGTGTAGAGTTCACATAAAAACTCCAAAAGTTACTGTGTAGAGTTCACATAAAAACTCCAAAAGTTACTGTGTAGAGTTCACATCAAAACTCCAAAAGTTACTGTGTAGAGTTCACATCAAAACTCCAAAAGTTACTGTGTAGAGTCGATGCTGCTGGCTTATGCGAGCCTGACTTCCCGAGCTCCAAACCGCTCGTGTTTACCACAATCTTGTCGTTATAGCCCTCAACCAAGTGATTGTTAGACGGCAGCATGTAGAGACCTTTGCCAACGCTGTAGTCCAATCTCGATCTGGCATACTTTAACACGCTTTGATATCGTCCTATATCGGCTTCTAAAGACACGGCTTTATTGATGACGTTTTCCAAATTGTCGTAAAATACTGTTCACCGAAGATGCCACGTCTCGCAGCAGCTTGGGATGTCAAAATGAGATACGCGTAAGCTCGAACAGATTCGCTTATTTTCTCTAGTCCAAACTTGGTGAATCCCTGGCTCGAGTTCATCATCAATTTCGACCAGTTGTTGTGTGCTACGTAAATATTTGTGCCTAAACCTGTTCTCTCGAAATAATACTTAGTGTGATACATTCCAAGGCTTTTCGTGCTGCACCCATACTCGTCACCTATCCGCCTCACTTGCTCAAGGGAGTAAGCGTTGTTGTACTTGTCAAATCCATTTTCACCAGGTAGCGGTACTAACATCCTTTTCAAGATGCGTCTGATGTGGTAGTACGCGTGAAACCTATACAGAGACTTTACCATCGGCTGCTTCGCGTTGAGATGCTCCGTAGACATACCAAGTCCTGACGTTGCGTAGTGTACAGCAAAATTTAATTGCGTTTCCCACAACGCCATGGGCTTATGCGTAAAATTGTACGCCTACCTTGCGCTTTGGAATCCTCCAGCGTCGTAGAAGTCACCGTGCTTGAAGTACTTGTAGACACTCAAGTCGAGAAGATCGTCTGGCACTTTCACGCTAAAGCCTACCGGTCTCTTGTTGTCGTCTTACACGGTGATGAACAGATCCGTCAAATCCTTTCCAGTGATCAGCTCCTTGTGATCTCCGTAAGGTGGGTAGTGGGCTTTTTAGTTGTATTTGTATATTTCTTCTAAGAGAAACATGCACATTTTGACTGATTTGACGAGCTATATCGAGTGTCTATGACGGAAGCGTCACCTTACTCGAAGCCAAATTTTGGCCTGCTTGGACTACAGTTTTTAGCTACGAAAGAGGTGGTGAAAAAATCGATGTTCCTGTAATCGCAGGTAAAATCTACACTTTCAAAGATCTTCAGTCGCTCGTCAACGAAAACTTGAACGCTAGCGAGCAAGTCGCTTTGCTTTACCACAACAACGGGAGAATTACGTGGCGCATCTATCCCAAGGCTAAGCCATCAAATCCAAAGCTGTCGGCTGGAATGATAAGCTTTCTGAGGCCTAGTAACATTCACTGGTCTCCAGGCTTGATTGACATGATGAAACTAGGCGGATCAAAGACTTCCGATGGCCTAGCAACAGGTCAGCCTGTCAACGAGTCTTCCATCACGTTCGCTTACAGCAAAACGCGCGTTTTCTCCACTTATCTTGCAGCAAAGTAAAAGGTGTCTCTTTGAACGGTAACGACGAAAAGAATATCCTCTACGCTGTACCAGTATCGGTAGGACTAGATGGTAGCATCACCGCTAACTTGACGCATCCTTCGATATGTCGTTTTTGCAACAACCACGTGAAGGAGCTGCGGTTCAATGTGAGTGATGAAGAAGGGAACGATCTGCCTTTTGGGAAAGTCTTTATACGCTTTACAATAAATGACGAGTGTTTATCAAACAATCTACCCTAACATTTCATCAGCACCGCCAGAAGGTGACGAGAGTCAAACTTATCGGTTAAAGAAGATTGACGAAGCAGAACAATTCTTACGTGGTGAAATCGAGACACGTGGCAAACTAGCGAAGCTGTTCAAGCGTCGAGCTAATGCCACCATGATAAGCGACACGTCTGTGATAACGGCGATCACAGCATTAGAAGTTGCCTCTATAGCGACCTTAACGACAGGTGTAGGTCTACCAATAAGCATCATTCTCGCCTCCACAGGCCTATTGTTAGGTATAGGATCGGCAGTTATACACAAGACGCAAAAAATCTTCGAGAGCAAATCCAAAATGCACGACAAGATCAAGACCTTGGGAGAATCTAAGATGGATTCGATCTCAGACTTGGTGAGCAAGTCTTTAGAGGACGCAAAGATCACTCATGACGAGTATCAATTCATACTTAAAAAGATCGACCATTTCCTTCGCATGAAAGAAGAGATAAGGAGCAATTCTAAACGTGTAACAGACATCATCACTGCAGAACAACGCGAAGAATTATTGGCTCAAGGTCGAATTGAAGGAAAGCAGGATTTTTTAGTCAAATTCGCCGCTATGTCAGATATCCCACCTGCGAGTGCCACGTAAACTACGAACCGCCTCTAAGGTATAGCGATTTGTGAGGATCACCTCCTCACAGCTCGTTTTTCACCACCTGCTATAGTCAACTCCGCAGCCTACAACTTCACCAGTCTCTGCGTCAATCTCCAAGTCATCGTCATAGATGATCTTGCACTGCTGTGCTTCCGCCTTGAACGAAAGATGCGTAAAGAGTTGTTTCAGACCGCAATCGTGCATGGCACAAACTCTGTTTGAGTCCCCACAGAGACTTGGTTCTTACGCAGCTTCTTAGGCACCAACTTCCCAGCGAGCAACAAAAGGTCGCCTATGTTCATCGTTGAATACCCCTTCAGCCCTTTCTTTTTCGCTTGTTTCCTAAACTCCTGCAGTTGTGTCATTTATCACAACACAACTACTTAAAGAGATCGCCTGTGGCTCAGCATGAGCACTCTCAGTTCAATGCGTCCCCCACTTTCTTCATCGTCACTCAGCTGACTCTCAAAACTCGTGTCTCATTCCTTCTATTTACACTACTTCAGGGAGATCTGCAAGTGATAGTTGGACCCCTTACGATACACGCTGCTTATTTTTAAGATCCCTGTCGCATGACAAGCACCAATGTCATCAGATTTCCCCAACGCGTTGCCTCGAAACCTAGTTATAATTTCACCGTCCCGAGTGATCAGCTTCGGATTGACATACTTGTCGTTGTTCAGCGGCGCTCCCTCCAGCTTTTTCCTGAAGAGCCCTTCGACATTTTCCCAAATGCCCTCGTACTGCCTAATCCAGGCTTCTTCTCCCGCCACGTTCAAGCCCATCTTCCACGGCGAGCTCTCGTTGTACTGAGAAACTCTCGGGGAGATACAGTCTTTTCGTCGTTCTGATAAAAAGTGGCACGATCTCACCTGGCTCTACTTCGTAGCCAATATTGTAACGCGTGTCATACTTGTTTGCGACAACACCCTCGCTTACGCGGATCTTCTCCATGTCTACGGGGTCTGTCACTAAGTATTCGCTGTTGAACTCTTTGCTCGCAATTTGAATCGTACCGAACTTGTACATTTATTGTATATTTTGGAGCCTAACCAGCAACACTTTCTTGAGATTGCCACATGACACACCCAGTCGCCGCTAAACTCAAGATTTGCTAGCGCAGTCTGCAACTCTCTAGGGAATTCCCCCTTATTTGAGGCGGCCGCGCGGGCTTTCTCAGTCAGCGCGGGAGTCTCGCAGAAAATAGGGAAATTTACTCATGGTGCGCATGATAAAGTTGTGACGTTACAGCTTTTTATTCGACCCCCAAAGCTGCGTTTTTTGTCGGGGGCTTTACCGTCGAAAAGCAAAACTCTACTTTTATTCACTCCCTTCTACTACTCAGATGATCAACATCATTGATATTCCCACCATACATTTGACACACAAACTTCTCCAACACTATCATGGAATTTGATAGTTCTCTTCAAGGATACCAAAAGCTTCAATAAATTCTTCATTCTGTAACATCAAATTTAGTGTTTTTTTCCCGTCGACCATTGAATGCACTGACAGTATCGTATCTAGTAAAGCTTTTTACTCCTATCAACGACTTCATCAGCATTTATTTTGAAACCTCACGTTGGTTAGACGTCAACATCCAGCGATTAGCTACTTTGATGACATCAAGGAATACAATAACATCCGTTGTTTATTTTTTATTACGGGTTTTGTATTAATAATCATTAATCATTATTTAAAAAAAATTATTTTCATTTGATAGAATCTTTACTCTCGAGGGGAAAAGTCCCCCCCTCCCCCCTAGACCGAATAGGGTTGAAGGCATACTTATTTTCAAAGAAATGAATTAAACTGTTTGATTGCAGCTGATCCAACAATCTGTTTAAAAGTTATTTTGCGCAAGTTGTCTTCAGTGTCTTTCGTCATTTTTTATTGATGTGTTTCTGTAATCATCAAACACAACATCAATTCGACTTACCACCTTTTCAACAGATAAAATCCTTTCCAACAGCTTCATTGCAAACTCAGCAAAGTTTGTATTTGAGACTTAATATATTGAACGAATGCCATTCTATCTTCCACTAACACTCTCAATAGGATCAATTTTCCCCTTAATCTTTTGTTGTTTTTATCAGAGTACCGATGGACTCAGCAAAAGACCATGGCAAAGGATCAATAGGGTATTTGAAAACCAGATTTTTACTTGCTTGTAATGGAATGGTTTTGTCATTTACCTTGCACGTCTTTATTTTACTCATTGCTGAAAACCAACATCAGTCTTTGATATCGGTGGACCAGCTGCCTTTCTTTGACTAGTTAACTCAGCACCAAAATGTTGTTATCTCCATACAAAGGTTCCTTATTTTACCTCTGCATTCTGTTTTTTATATATTTTTACGTTTTTGGAAATGGCTCACTTCAAAAGATAAGTGAGAGAGGCGCCTCACTAGAAAGTTGGTAGTATGGCTTGGAAAACCATATAAGATTTACTTAGAGCAAGAAAATAACATTGTGTGATTTTTCCCTTTTTGTATATAATTTCTCTCGCTTTTCACATTTCTCTTTTATCCTTTCTCTTCCATATATCAACATCTGTCTGTGATACTGGTTGACCAAAAGTCATTTTAACTAGTTTAATCAGCACCGAAATGTTTTTATCTTTATACAAAGCTTCCTTATGATATATTTGTATTCTATTTTTAATATAATTATACGTTTTTGGAAATGGTTTAATTAAAAAGATTAGTGAGAGTAGCGTCTCACTTGAAAGTTGGTAGTGTGGCTTGGCAAACCAAATAAGGTTTCCTTGGTAGAACAAGTAAATAAAGTTGTGACCCTTTTGTTTGTAATGTCTTGTATGTTATTGTTAATTTTCTGATCTTATTTTAGAAACATCTTTATAGTCTAATCATACTCATCTCTGTTTATCTCTCTTTTATTAATTATATACTTATCTTTTCTATTCTCTGATACTTCTGGACGGCAGCATCTGATCAATGCTACTTGATGAGTCACAGCCTCTTCGTCCTATCGACTTCAAATCCCCGAAATAACTGCTGTGGTCATCGACTAACGATTCCTAGTATTTCTATTCTAGCCTTGCTCTATTTCGTCTTTTCATTTGTAATTTTGTTTCTTTTCTACTTATGTAGTGTTTCTATGTCTGTAATTTTGTGTCGTGTTAGTCTGTTTTCGTAACCATATTTTCCAGTTATCAAACATCTGAGGCTGATGGAGTTTTTTTTATTCATATTGTATACAGGGTATATAAAAAAAATACAAGTGAGTTCAAACTTATCAATTTTATCATTTTTTATTATCAGTACTGATCTGTGTACCAACGAGGTGTTTGTTATTGTAATTTCTTTTATGAATGAAGGAATACAATGACATTCAAACATGTTGATTGTTCACTTTTTATTACGGGTTTTGTAACAATAATTATATTTTTAGCCATTTTTTTTCATCTTATAGAATCTTTACTCTCGAGGGGGAAAGTGATTATTCTCTTTTTTATTGCTTTTTAATGTTTTACAGTATATTTATATAGCTTATTATATGCTTATAATGATTCATAATGCCACGAGGACAAAACAGTAATTTCTTTTCTAATCATGAAACAAGACACAACTAGTCGAGTAAAGATTTCACCTGCACACAAACAAACAATCTCATAAAACATAATATACCGAAACATAATATTATTTATATAAATATAAATTCCCATAAATAAAGAGCAACTAATAAAAAGGAAAAATGCTTGTGAAAAATAATCTAGAGACAGCTAACAGTTCTATATTTAGCTAGCCTGTTCTTATTAGAAATCTCAGAAGTTGTGAAAATCGGTTGAGGGAATTATAAGACGGGATCCCATCTGAAACAAAAATAGTATAAAGAATGAAGAAGTTAGCATCTAAGCATATTTTATTACCATAACAACTTGAGTTTAACTTTAAAATATTGATCTGGGTGTACAAATAGTGTAAATGAGAAAAATAGTATCTACAAGCTATGGTTTTACAAAAGAATATTAATCACAGTACAGATACTTTTTTTCCATATGATTTCTCTGTATTCAGTAAAAAGGACAGTGCTTTTAAGTACTATGAAGTATCTGTAACTTATGTACTCTTTTCATCTAATTTTATATAAATTAGATTTTACTCAACATTAATCTTATACAAACATAGTACACGTCTATTTTTCTCTCTAATATTGCTGATTATTAGGTGGCTGCCATGCTTTTACAATTAGCTCTGCTTAATAAGGTAGTTTCTTAGCCTGCTTGCTATATATATTTATATCTTGTATATATTTAATCTTACATTACATTGCATGAACAAATCTGATATTGACTTTTGTTGTTGTGATGCTCGCACGTTTTATCTCCAAATTAATAAACGATTGCTATTAGGTTAGCTTACTTAGGTAAAGTTATCCAATATTACATTATTACATTCAAATAGTGGTTTGATTGCTCAAAATTAATATGGCCGCTGAAAACCGATGAGATGTCATTTGTCAAGTGAAGTGCTGAAATGAATCGAGCGGTATTTTATCTGTTGAAGAGAAGTTTACACCAGTTATTTTTTTGTTTGACTTGTCAGCTAACTGCAAGTTGATGTATTCTAATATTAACTTTTTTGCAAAGCATGAAGAATGTCAGAGCCCTTTTGGTTGGTGATCAAAGCAATGAAAAAAATATCCATATACACTGCTATTTTGGAAAATCGCATTCCCTGACGATTCCATCTTTTTGTTCAATGACTACTAACGGTACCGAAAGCAAATCATTTGCTTCACAAAACAAAAGGAAACGTATGCTGCATTTATTGTTTGGCTGACGGATTGTTTTTTATATTGACATCAATTTGTTTTCCTTTAACATCAAAAAAAAGTACCAATTTCCAAATAAGCAGTTACATTATTTTTGGTGCCTTTTAAAAACTGAGTGTTTATGGACGCTTACTGGTGAAGTGAATTACATGGGATTCCCATTTAATTCCAAACTTCACACAGCTAAAAGTTTTTTTTTTTCTTCTGATGTATGGGAGGATGTAAAAAATTGTATGGTATCCAGACTAGGAGTGAATAGGCAAACGTTTTGAAAAAGAAAAACTAGGAACCTGCGAAACAGTACCTAAATGCTTTGCAACCTTTTTGTGATAGGACATCTGATTTCCAAATGATTATATCAAAACAATTCTAAATGGCTAGTTTCTTAAAAAATTTTAGAGGGTAGATTAGAAGAGTGGTAGTTGGCCTTCTGTGAATTCAAAATTAATTACAAGTATCAGCCTAGCAATTAATTCCTATACAATATACCTATGCAACTCTAGATGTTTACAGAATTAATCGGATTGAAATTGAAAAATCTCATAGGACAATTTGCAATCAACTTGCAAACTTAAACATATGTTTCAAAAATGTTTTTTTAAACTACTTCCTAAAATCCTAAAACGTCAAACTCCACTTCCACGACTTCCAGAATAGGACAAGCAAATTTCACAATGGCTACCTAGTTTCTAGTAAAAAGAAAGCTTTTTCTAAACGCGCGCTGGCGCGCCGCTCATTTCTCGCCGCTTGCGCGGTCAAAAAAACGTCCGAGAGCGAGAAACATACAGTTCGAAACCAAAACCTTTCACAACTCCGTGTGAAATCTAATAAATTATATTTGCATAATAATAAAAGCAGTAATTTCAATAAATATATTGTAACAAAGACACGTCACGTCACGTCGTTCGTATAGTTTGATCTCACTTGTATTTTTTTTTATTACCCTGTATATAATTTTTACAAACTAGCTCTTTCCTGTTAAAAAGATGAATGCACATGTCATATCTGTATTTATGTCATCTCTGGAGTTGTTTTCTTAAATTTCAAATCAATTATCATTATTGGACTAGTTCTATCAGCACTGATATGTAATTATCTCTATAGATAAACGTAAATCGTTTCTCTTTCTTTTTTGTTCTTTATATACAATTTTATACTGATTTTCGTATGTTTCACACTAGGGCGGTGGGTCTTAGTCAGTCCTGCTGGGGAGCTATGGCAAAAATACTGACCCAAAACAGTAGCCATGGTTGTCGACTGACGATACTAAATTTATATTTTTGTCTATTTGGTCAGCGTTGGTTCACTCTTATACTCTTTAATATCCTCCCTCTACGCTTCATCAGAAAATAAGGATAAACAAAAAAAATTGCAAATCATAAACTCTTCAAAAATAATACATATATTTCGCTTTCTGTTTTAATTTTATTTTATGTCTTCCTTCCTGTCGTAGTCTTTTATGACAAATATTAATATTTTCACTATATACACCATACACTTTTTCTGTGAGAATTATTTAATTTATAGAGACAGTAAAATCAAAAAATCACTTTATTTTCTTTGTAATGAATCTGCTAAATTCAATAAAGTTTTTTCCGCATAAATCAAGTGCTATTTTAGTCAGAAAAACTATCATACTTTAAATACAAACTCAATACAATTGTTGACATAATTGCATCATTCTTATTATGGTAACATTTATGCAAATGGAATCCTAATTCTCAGGTATCTCTAAATATGTTGATCGTCTTCGTTACAATTGACATGTTTCTTTTCAACAAGTTCTTTTAATTCAACCTCAGCACCACCGTCCATCTCATCACACAACTTCTTCTTTAATCCAACCTGGTGTTCATAATAGACATGACTATACAAACACATACCAATTACAAGAAATGCTATGATGATAAGAATCTTGCTTTTTACACAAAGGTGGTTTCCATATGCAAAGCTCACTACGTAACCAATAGATTGGAATAACTTGTGAACACAGAAAGCTGCTTCTTTCCTCTCAGGATAAAACACACCATGGAATCCTAAAGAAATTATGTTTGAATTGAATTATTTATTGTTTTGAAAATTAGATTTGTTATTGTTTCAATCTCACAAATACACACTGACTACTTACCATGGACTTGTGACGTCACAGTTACATCTGCAATCCCAAAAAAAGCCACTGCCACATACACTAGAAACTGTGGTAGACCGACCACGTCCCATAACATCAGCCATATCAAAACACAAAGCGAGATTATGGCTCCAACCAAAGTCAATACAAATGAACCAATTTTTCGTATGATACTTTGAACAATAAAAGATGATATGAAACCTGATGCACCAAAACATATCATAACAAAGCCCACATTTTCAATTCCAAGTGCACATGCGATGAATGCCTAATAATAAAAAGAAGCCATATAAGCTTGGTTTCCACTTGAGATAACAAGAGAGAATATTTGAGCCTATTTAGTCATGACAATAGTGGAAAGACATGTTCCGCGGCACGAAAACCAGTGTTCTCGTTTTTCAAAAATATAACATAAGACATATTTTTTTTTAATTACAATTTTTAGTATATAATTAAAACAGAACACACGTTTATAGCATGTTTATACTGAAGTGTTTTAATCCTGTATAAAAGTTCAATATCAAAGTTAATAAAAATTGTTTAAGATTACAACAAAATATCGAACAGGTCCCATTAATCTGTGAAACTTTCCCCTGTAAACATGAGTATATGGTTTTCATAACTTGATGATCAAAAACATAAAGTAGCATATCGTTTCAAACAATTAAGAAATAAATAACCTGTGTTAAATCTGCATAAATAAATGCAGAAAATATTCCTGTATAAATGGAAATAATAGCCAATTTTTGTATGGGTTTGTCCAAGATTAATTTCATTACTGCTCCCATTTCTATTTTGATTGTATTTTCTTGACATCCTTTTTGATTGTATTTTCCATGATCACTGATATTTGTCATGAATGCGAAAATCAAAAGTATCCCAACTATAGAAATACTGAAGTAGATGAAGACGAGGTTTCTCATGGTTTCTGGAGTTATTTC